>JAYDZK010000268.1:4313035-4326472 GCA_034509185.1 Euphonia xanthogaster
TTTTTTTTCTTTTTTCTTTTTTTCCCTTTTTTCCCTTTTTCTTCCCTCTTTTTTTTCTTCCCCTCTTTTTTTTTTTCCCCTCTTTTTTTTCTTCCCCTCTTTTTTTTCTTCCCCTCTTTTTTTTCTTCCCCTCTTTCCCTTTTTTTTTTCTTATGACAGTGCATTCCTTTCTGTCCACATGTGAAATATGACAAAGGTACAAGACACTGAATAATTAGATTGCAGTAGAGTGCTTTGTAGCAGAGAACAGGACCATAAACACAGCAAAATGCACTTCAATAACAATTGTAATATTTCTACTACAGCAACTCATTAAATGAATGTGAAAATAACAGGGCTGTAGAAGGCAGAAGTTTTTAATTGTGGAGAAGTAGCTGGTGGTAATTTTTTTCCTAAAAGTACAGTTAATTGTCAGTCTTACTGCACTGGTGTTACAAAGCAAAATACTGTGGCTCAAGAATAATGCATCTTCTGGTTTTTGTAGCAGGAAAAAAGTAGTGCACTCATTTCAAGCTGATTAATGAGTGTACAGGTGTTGATCTGGTATATGTCTATTGTTGGAAGTGATAAAAAAAGTGATGAATTTCCTAATTAAGCTTGAGAATGGTTGAGATTTCCTTGGGTGCATTTTTAAGGTCAGCTATTTTCTTTACATTTGTTGGGTTTGGTAATTGTTTTTTAAGGGACTTGAGAATAATTTCTCCCTCCTTTCAGGTAAAGGTGTGTAAATAACTCAGCCTGTGTCTTGAGGAAAAATACAGAGGAACCTGTCTGATGTTACTGTACTGGCATGGAAAGTTGAAAATCCTTGTTTCCAGTTTTTGAGATCATTTTGGTTGGAATAGCACCATGAGATGTTGAAAGCAACTGTTTTTCATTTAGACTGATATGAGAGTGGATGGAGCCTTTTTTTACAGACTCTGAAGTGAAGTACAAGGCTCATTGGGTGTGGATGCTCTTGGCCGTGCCCACACCATTGGAACATCCAGGACTGATTCTCACTTGTGAGATCTCACACTAAGGTCCAGTAGTGTCCCTTCTCTTCCCCACAGCTGAAGATTTAATTCTGCACAGTGGTAGTAGGCTACTTGTTTAGGAGAAAATCTGATACCTTATTTTGCTGTAGGCTCTTAACAGGCTTTCTGAATTCTTTCAGAAATGCATTACAAAAATGTAATTTTTCTCCCACGCAGAGTTCACAATTTTGTTGTCTAAATTTTCTGGGCCCTAAAAGCTTTCTGATTTCTATCAGTGTGGATGATGATGCTTGTTTAGTTGATGACTTGTAAGGATTTATATCTGAGGTACAGACGTGGTATTTAGGATGTGACTTGTGGCCATACTATAAACTATGTGCTTTTGTTTTGAACTGTGTTTAAGTATAGTGGGTGCTTAAGCCAGTGATGCAACTCCATAATTTCATGGAATGTGTTTGGCTTGATGGCTTTTTTTCCATAATTTCATGGAATGTGTTTGGCTTGATGGCTTTATTTTGATGACTTATAAGAAAGTGCCCAACACAGCAAACTAGAAGCTGCTTGCAGCCTGCTGCCAAAGGAACGGAGGAAAATGCATTGGCAATATTGATGGGGCTCCATATGTCTGAGATCATGAACCTAAACTAAAAATCCAGGAAGAAAGTCTCAGTTTGGCCAGAAAAACTAAAAAAGAAAATAATTAAAAAAAGGAAAATCTACTGTGATATTGGAATTCTGCTTGTTATGCTGTGTATAGTGCATTTCTGCCCAAGAGACTTGCCATGGAGTTACTTTGGACATTTTAGTGTATTCTTTAGTGTTTAGAAAAATTAGAATGCTGGCACTTTCCTCTGTCTCATTTATTAATTTACAGTCAGGACAGAAGATAAGGATATCCTGACCTAAATTGTGATCCCTATTTCAGTGAGATTGTGAGCTCAATATTATTTTCTGCATTTAACAGAAAACTGTTCACAGACAGTATTCCCTATGATGTACCACTCTGCAGACAAAGAAACCTCATTAATGCCACTTGTCAAAGCAGTGTTTCTTCCCATTGTCTAGTTTTGCACAATGGGTGTGCTGTCTTGTAAGGGTCAGACTGTAAATATTCTCTGTTTGGAAGTCAGGTAATATGTTTGTCAGAAAGCAAAAGGAAATTTTCATACCATCCTTCAGTATTAATATTGTGCACAGGTTTAAGATGTATATTGTTATATTTGGTATTTCAAACACATTGGAGAGCAAGTACCTTTTAGAAACACTGAAGAATAAATATGACATTTCATCAAATAGCAGTTTTTATATGTGCTTCTATGGTTCTCTTTACTCTTTCCTTACTTGCTTATTTTCCCCTTTACATAGTTCTGGTGGTTTTTTAATGTTTGCTTTTACTGGTTTTTATCTTACCAATATTTTTTGTAGCGTTCCCTCTTTTTCTGCTGTATTTGTAGATACAAACAATACTTCAGTCAATCATTAGAGAAATCATTCACATGTGAATCTTACAAGCTGAAGAAATAGGTGCATACAGAATTTATTGATATCTTACTTGTTGATATTGATTAATAGTTTTTATGGAAAAGAGTAGAGAAGTGTCAAAAAATTCTGGTGTGTTTTGTCTTCATGTGCTGTCTTAGGAAGAAAAGACTCATTTGCTGCCAGCTAGTGTGCATTACCCAAAGTGCTGATTTTTCCAGCCATTTCCATAGTCTTGTTGTTATTTTTGAATGGTCACATTTAGTCAATTTGTGCTCAGCTTCCCTGAAGGAAATAGGTAGGTTTTCTTTGCACTTGTTAACTATGGAGGTGGGAAAAGAAAGTAAAGCTGCTTTGGACAGATTGAAGCAGTTAGAAAATGGAGCATGTATTTGCTGAGTCACATGTAATTGCAGAACTAAAACCTTTCCCTTTTAGTTGGAGGTGGAACTGCAGGAAAATATCTTTCTGATGTCTCCATTTAAAAGTCTTCCAGGCCACCACACTTCTATCCATGACCCAGACATAAACCCTTGCTTTAACAGCATCCAAACACCTTCTGTGCAGCAACAGGGAAACAGGGATTTATTTTGGGGCTCAGCCTCTGTAATTTCACCATTGTAAATCATGCTTAAACAAATCACCAGTAGTTTTTATGGGTGTTTATATAACTTCTTTTGGTGGTGGGAAGGGAGACAAATGGCCTGGTGTACCTGGGAAACAAAATAGTTTGTTCATGCTTTATATTGTTTAATTCTTTACAGTTGATAAGGTGATTGTGTTTTTGTTGATATGAGAGACTACAGCAGTGGGAGCTGTGACTTTGTACCTCAGAATTGCTTGGTGAAGCAAGAGCAGCAATAAACCCAGTTATTACACTCTGCCCAGCATATATCCATCATCCTCATCATGTCTGGATGATTTTGGAGCCATGTGTTTGTTTCAGGCTAGTCTGTGGCAATAAACATGGGGAAAAAAACTGAGATTTTATTGAAATGTGGAAGAGAAAAGAAAAAAAAATCTGTGGAGGAATTGAGCTGACAAGACTGAAAAGCAGCAGCTGTGCTCTGGGTAGCATTAGATTGTTAAGGAAGTTTCTTCCTCCTGAGGCAGTGTAATGAAATGTGTGCTTGATGTGCAAAGAGAGACTGTCTCTCTTGAAAAGGGAGAGATAAAATCAATTTTCATGCTGCTTCACTTAGGTTTTTTTTGTTAAGAAGTATTTTTCAGGATGGGGTGAAACTCAGCAAGGGTGCACTATGTTTAGGTGTTCAGTAGCTGAACCTTTGAGATGCTATCCTGAAACAAATCAGTTGATCATTAATTGTTATTTTCAGTGCCAAAATGTCCAAAATAGCCACTGTATTCTTACTGCTCATCAATGGCTGGCACATCAGTCCTGCTTTACTTCTACCCCTCTGTTCTGTGAAGTCCTGCTTTACTTCTACCCCTCTGTTCTGTGAAGCTCCAGAAGCTTCTATGAAGCTTCTGTACAGAAGCTCCTGTTATTTCCTCATCTGAAAATAGATGCTGTTGATTTTTTGTTGGTTTTGATTTGTTTTCTTCCCCTGTCTGTGAAGGGAGCCAACATTTGCCAAGGGACCAGGTATTTTTGAGGGGCTTATTACCTATAATCTGCAATGGATTTTCTTTCAAGTGTGCTGAAAGAGTCTAATCTGATGACTTTTGAATTTTGCAAAAAGGCAGCTGGTTGACTGCACCAACCTTTTGAAACCCTGAAACAAGAGCTGTATTCTTTGAATCTTAGACCATTCTTTAGGTGCTGAATGGCATGGGGCATAGCAAATAGTTGTGATTGTAAGGAGTTCATCCTGACCTCTTTTAGAAAGAGCAGCTGTCTTCATTTTACCCTCAGCTGAGGAATAAGATATTTGGCTCAATGCAAAGAGTAAGGCTTGGGTAATTAATCTGTAACCATGGAGCCTCAATGCCAGTGAAGTGAGGAAGGGTCAGAGCCCATTACAGCTTTGCTGCTTTCCTTCTGTTTCCTTAAGCATATTTAGTGTTGCAATTAGTGCAGCCTATGCCATTTAATTTGGTGAAGAATCAGGCTCAAATACAGCTTTCTGTGAGGTCACTGCATTCATATATAAATAAAAATGGATATATATGCATTCATGTATGAAAAAACCCACGGTCCTCAAGTGCATAGATAGTGAATAGAGACTCATCTGCTTTTTTTTGTTTGCTTGTAAAACCACTCTCTGCTCTTCAGGACACAGATGTGCTGTATTTGGCTCAGGAAAGTTCATGAAAGCAGACAATTTAATTTAATCTATTTCTTTTACTCTGTTCCCATTTCAAACATCCTAGTTCTTTCCCTAATTTTCACTTAGATGGAGCTCCTTTGGCACAAGGGCAGACTGTTATCTGTTCCTGGGCACAGAAAGAATTGAAATGCTGTAAAAATTAAATAGTAAGGCCAGTTTTAAAGAAATAATAGTCAGTCCATTTGACTCAGGAAAAAACCTTGCATTTCTCTCTGTTTTATTGTCATAGTGGGTAGTATTGTCAGTTGCATATGTACCTAAACTGACAAAATTTAAATTGCTTCTGAAAAGAGATAGGAAGATATACAGGACATATCCTGAGATCTAAGGGTTTAAGGAATATCTGTTTCCTTTGCATGAGGTGGCTACTGCATCACTGGCTCAAAAAATAGAATTGTAACTGTTGAAGCCATTCCCATCAAACAGGTGATGTACAGAAGTTGATACTGCAGTCAGGTGTAAATATTTTGGTGTTCACTCCCATGGTCTGTTTCTTTGCTGCTTGGTCTTGCTGGTAATGTCATGTGTTAAAATGCTACTTTTAAATGTGATGGGAAACTGTTCCCAAAACTATCCAGTAATTACAGCAACATGGAAGTTTTTAGCACACTAGATTAAACCTGGTGATACCTCGGAAGCAGCATGGAATAATTTAATCTGCCTTAATTCTCTTAGTGGTTTAGGGAATTAAAGGGTCCTTGAGGTAGCTTGCACCATCCCTTTAGAAGAGTTTCCAGTATCTATAACAGAGTCTTTGTTTGTGTGAATATTTGCAAGGACCCATGTGGAGAAATAAGTAGGTGTGTTTTCAGAAGTTTAGCTGCCAAGTGGGCCAGAAGCAAGCACACATGTCCAAGCAATCCCCTCAAGCACCTGATTTTCAAGGAAACCATTGAGAAGAAATTACTTTAGGAAGTCAGATTTGTGAAACTGCCAGGGCCATTCTGGGACCTGCTAGGATGAGATGAGATAGCAAAGGAGGGCGGTGGGAAAGCAGTCTCATTTCAATGCCTGTGAGAAGGAGTAGATAAAAAAGGACATTTTGTAGTGAATGAATAAGTTGAAATATTGATGCTATTCTAGAAACAAATTATTTACCTGTATCTTACCAGATGCTAAGAGTATCTGGTGCTGCTCTTTCTAAACAAAGGTTTTAAAAAATGCTGTTTGTGTAGAGAGACAATATTGGAGAGGAGGAGACTTGTTAGGCTCTTCCTGTTACTATTCAGGACTTAGAAATTATAGTATTGAATTATATATAGTATCTCTATAGTATAGTATTGAATTAAAAATATAGTATTGAATTAAAAATATAGTATTGAATTCTTTAAAATAGAAGCTTAAAATTGTTTTAAAAATGTCATAAAAGTCTCCTAAGAAGAAAGCAGTAAAAAAAACTAGCACTTCCACTTCAATTTTTGGGCAGTAGAACAGGTTGTTCTTGTGCTACAGATATCTATTCTCCATAAATTTTAAAATTCACAAAATATATTCACCTAGTGCTAAAACTTTTGGGGCTCTACAGATAACACTGTGTTATAGATAGTGTACCTGTGTATGTGTGGAAATCTGAGTGCTCATTACTAATGAGGATGGAGAGAACTCCTACCTGGTTCTTGTTACTTTAATGAAAATGAGTGGCAGTAAGAAAGTCTCCTCATCTGGAGTAGATAGCAAAATGTCATTGTGGATGCTGATGAAAAGAAATCAGGAATTGAAAAATTGATATCAATTTCATTGGTATATTTATATATAGATATATAGATATATATATCTGCTTCTACAGAATTAAATACTTCAAAGCAGCTGAAATTTTTTTCAACAGCTAAGGCATCAAATTTGACTGTATTTTTGCAGATAAAAATACCAAATTATTTTTACAGGTAACATTGAAGGGTTGGTTTTTTTTTTTTTTTTAATATCCTGCCACTTCCTTCAAATGTGAGAAATTATATTGGAGACAAGCATTGTTTCTTGCAAATATATTAACCTGGAATTATTCTGCCAACTCCCACTTTTGCAGTCTTTCAGTTAGACAGTCTTGTATAAAACAGTGTATAAAAAGATGTTCACTTTCTTTAAATTCCTTGTATTCCAACAGGATTTTATATTTATGTTGACGATGGCCCTTAGTTCCTGTTGCTAGGGCACAGGTCACGCTGCTGAAAGAGGAACTTCAGCAGTTGGTGTGTTGTTAAATGCTCACCCAGCTGTTGGTAATTTAGTTGGGTGTTTCTTCGTGGCTGTCAATAAAACCTCCTGCTGCAGCAGCATCTGACCCCCTGAAGTTGTTCCAAATGACTCTCACAGAGGGGTGTCAAGCAGTGGGTGCTTTTGCAAAGTCTCTCTTCTTAACAGGCTCTGAGGATTTTCCAGGTTTTGCTTGGGAATAACCTTCTGAATCTCCTTTAGAGAAAGGCCTGAAAAGCCTTTCAGAGCTCCAGTGCTTTTACATTTCACCTGCAGATGAGGAGGAACTTCTTTACAGTGCAGTGACTGTGCCCTGGAGCAAGTGGCCCAGACAGCTGGCAGAGTCCCCCTCCCTGGAGAACATCTTGGAGAATTCCCTGGACATGGTCCTGTGCTCTGGGATGACCCTGCCTAAGCAGGGATGTTGGGCTGGGTGACCCACTGTGGTTCCTTCCAACTTCACCCATTCTGTGATAATGGGAAAGAAGGGTGTTCATTTTTTACCATCATTTCACTGACTTGCAGCACAGTTTTCAGTCAAGATAATTTGTAGCAAATGAAGTGGCTTGTGTTGGGCTTCAAGTTCTTGTTTCTGTGGAGGAGAAAAGTGGGGTGGTTGCTTTTCCTTTTTCTTTCCTTTTTTATCTCTTCCAAAATCCTGTGTTGGAATTAATATATAAAGCTTGATTTAAGTGAAAAGACTGATTAAATCCTGCCTCCATAAACAGGCAGCTATGGTTGTTTATGGGCATGCTTCTTCTTCATTTGGTTTGGGTTTTCATCTTGGAGCTAGTCTGAGGATCATTCTTAATAGGCTTGTGTAAATGCCTGTTTCTTAAAATATCCAGAAGACCTAGAATTTCCATAACAGCTTCATTTGGAGTATGAAAAATTAAAAAAATTGTAGAAAACAAAATTAATTTGCTTTTGTATGCTTCTGGTTAAACCAAACTGATATTCTTGTTGTTTAAACCTGTGTAATCCATGTTTGTTGCTATAGCCTAGGTTATGTGTAAGAAATGGAGGTTGGTTTTGGAGGTTGGGTTATCTTCCAGTTATTGAAACAGGAATAATAGAAGAGAATAACTCTTTCAGTAATATACTAGAACATATATATGTATAAATTCATAGTGAACATCAAGATGCAATCCTGAAAATACTGATCTTAAAAATGAGGGAGGACCATTGACTTTGGATATTTTAGCTTAAAAACAGCAAACCACCAAAAGTGTGATTTGCACTATGGATCAAGGTGTGACATCCCAACCTCAAGGGGAAGGGTGCGCCCAAGATTCAGAGGTGCTTATGGTTAAAAGGGATGACAAAAGTGACAGAGACCACAAAAACTCACTAAAGTTTTATTAATAAATTACACAGTTGGCATGCAAATTGGTATGTTAGCACCTGTCCTACTATATAAGCACATGGGAGTGTGGTAAAATGAAAATAAGAGGGAAGAGAGGAGACCTAAAGTGGGAAAACCTAAAGTTTCTCACGTTCTTTTCAAGTTAGTTCCCATACTCAGTCCATTCTTTCAGATCTTTCTGGAAATGGGTCAGAGGGCTTCAGAGGTCTTTGGTGGTCCTGATCCCCACCTTTATAGTCTGTGCCCACTTCTTGGCTTCGTGCTTGCCCTTCAGCTGCACATGCTTGCCCTGTGCTTATTTCCAAGGACTAGGATAAGGGTGTTTGTCCTGGCAAAGTGCTGCCTTGCCTCTGCATGGCCCCCTTCTCCAGCAGCCTCCTTTTCTTTCCTACTGGGTGTTGAAACACACACATTTATGCCAATTTTTGGGGCTCTACACAAGGTCATGGGCGTTTGCCTTGATCAGATGATGTGTAGCCTTGAGAATATTAAGTGGCTTGGCAGGATTACACTAAAGTAAAGTAAAACTTGAATAACAGCCTGTAGCTTTAAATCAGTTATTTGATTACCTTCAGTAATTACTAAATAGATCACCCATTTGGTCCCTTCATGGTCATTGTGACATCCATTGAGTTCACTAATCCCTGTTGATGGTAGAACAATATCCTAGCATCTTCTCAGCACATGTGAAAAGAGAATAGGAAATTGGCATTCAGTTTAGCAACACCTGAACCAAGACAACACAGATTTTTTAAAAAGATATAATTCTTCTCTTGTATTTAAATACAAGAGAGTTACAGACTTTTTTTTTTATAATTCAGCTTTTGGTATTTAGTTCTAATTTCTCTAAAATTGAAAATCTCAGAGTTAAAGCTTATGTGAAAGTTGGCTTTTTAATTTTTTAAAACTTGCTTCATATTTTGATCTTTGAAGATACATTGAGTGAATTCTAGTTTTTCCTTCTTTCTTTATAGACTTCATATTTTCTTAATGCACATCAGATTTACTACTCACTTTAAAGCCTGTGGAACAATAGTAGCTGTGGAATGCATAATATACAGATCTGTCTTTTTTTGGTCAACAGGTTTCTTGTTTTACAACCAGCTAGCATATTTACTCGAGTTCTATGGGAAAAGTTCATGCATCTTGTTTATTTCCTTCTGGGGAAATAAGGAGAAAAGAAAGGAATCTTGATACAAGATTTTGTCACTTGTGTTATGGAAGTACTCTTCCAGGCTTTGCCCTCTTCCCATTTTGCTTTTAATGTTTGGTTTTCTGGAGGATACTGTTCTTCAGAAGTTCTATAACTTTTTATTTGTGCAAGGAGTACAAGAATTAACTGTCCCAATTTTATGGCATCCCACTGCCAAGCACACAAGAGCTCTCAGGTATGCAAACCTTTCCAGCTTACCTACCTTTTCTATTTCTCTGAAAGCCATCTTATTTTGGGAAATAAAAGGCATTGTTCTTCCAAGTTTGTGGAATTTCTTTTTATTTTTTGCATGATGTTTATGAGAATTTTGTGCTTAATGGGTACCTTAATTTTCCCCTTAATCTCAGTACCTTAGTGGGTACTGAATGGGTGTTACAACAGTTCCAAGACACCTAGTGTCCCAGGTGCACCTTTAACAGCTCCAGTTCATTTATTAATTTAATATTTTGAGCCTTTGTTTTAGAAGTTGTTTTCCTTTTGTTTTTCTTAGCTTTTTCTGTTTAGAGTGGCTCATAGGATATTGCTAGCCCTCTGCTTAATATGATATATATAATATAGGGGAAATACCAGCCCTCATCAAATTAGCACTGAGCTTAATCATGTGCCTTCTAATGTGCAAAAGTGAAGAATGCAGCCATGGCAAGGCTGTATTTCCATTTCTCTTGGAATTCAACAGGCAAGGCAAAAAAAATGGTATATATCTGTAAGTGACTGTGCATTGAATATCTACAGGAAGAGTTGCACATCGTAGCTGAAAGATGTTTCTGTTGAAAACGGAATCTGGATATTTAATGTTTAGATTGTGCCAGGATCTGTGCCACCAAGAAAAGAGGAAAATACTGACATGGTTCCCTGTGGAGGAAGGAGGTTCCCAGCTCGGAGAAGGAGTCATCCCTGCTTGAAGGGGTAAAACCAATATGCTAAAAAAGGCTACAGATGCAATTGTCAAACTTCTGCATACAGCCTGTGTAATTTCCCAGTAACAGTATAGATTTAGACCTGTGAAATTGCTGCAGAGGTGGCAAGTACAGGGGGGGGAAATAGCAAAGCAGTCCAGCTAGTGCTTGTGCGATGCATTTAACCTGCCCAGCATTCCTGGAGTGATGAGGACAGGGTAAGGCTTTGAAATAAATTCACCACGAAAAAGTCTGACTTTTAAGCTCAGGACTCTGACAATTTTTAAGCCACCCTCTCTTCTGGTTAGTTTTAATAACCAGCAGTCAGGATAAATTTCCAAGTTCAACCGCTCTTGAAATTGTGTGGGGAACAGTGTGCAATGGATTCTGCAGCAGGTAAATGGGAAAAAGCAGCACCCTGAATTGGGGATTTTCAGGCTGCTATCATACAGAAGAGTATCTCAGACCTATTTTTTTCAGGGTTTTGGCATTAATTAGGAGATTTTTGGTTTTGGACTTGGTTAGCAATCTTTGATGTCAGCAGATTGGCTTTAATACGTGCAGTGTATATAACTGGATGCTTTTTCTAATGAGTGTAATAATTCATTTTCTTATTTATTTAAAATCATGACATAGGTGTCCTTCCAATGGAAATAAGGGAAAGACAAAATATGTGTAATTTTTTCCCACTTTTGTTCATTCTAATGTCATATCATAGCTATTTCTCATCTCTTTATTTCTAAGTGAAAGTCAGGTCAGTAGTTAAATTTGGCTTGGAAAAAAAAACATTAAGGGAAAATGTATTTGTATGTTCTTGAATAACATGACATTATACCATTAAATGATTTAATTTTAATTTAGTTTTATAATATATATATAGTTCTACTGAACTATGTAGTTACTATTTAAAGGACTATGTGAATCAGACTTCCTTGCTGCTTTCCATTTCAGTGTGGCCTTACATGATGCTGTATACCAAACTTGTTACACCTACTTTCTCAGAAAGATACCCAGCTAATAGCTGGGCTGGGGGTTGGCTATAAAATTGAAGTCAAATTGAGTCAAGAATTCAGGTTAGAAATTAATGTCAAAGAAAAATATTTGATTTTTGTTTTAACTTTTTTTTTTTTAAATAGAATATTCAGGATAGCAGAATAAAATGTTGTTTTTACTTGGAATCTTAAAAGGGGTGTGCCTAAATTTATTGCAGCAACCTATATTATTGACTAAAAAGAAATAGATTTGTTTTCTTCTCTTCAGAAATTGCATTTCCACTTTAGAAAAAAAATTCTTTTTTCCAATTGAAATGAATACTCACTTTTTAAAACAGTGTGGGTGGCTTTTCTATGCTGATCAAAATATTGAAGAATATCTAGCATTAGACTAAGGTGGATGCCTAGTGAATTAGGAAATATAAAACAAAGCTAGCACTGATTGTTTCCATAGCTTTAAAATGCTCACATTTATTTTTCTGAATCTGTTGGACACAGGTGTATTGGATGATCTAAGAGGATTGTACTATTCTGATTATCAGGAGCACTGTCAAAACTAACAGCAAACCTGATCTTACAGCTTTTCATGCCTCTATGAAACTTCTCTTCTTCTACCTTTAGCAAACAGGACTGAAGTTACTGAAGAAGCAGGTAGAAGTGATGGAAATTTGGAGTGTTCAGGGCTGTGGAGGCTGTGGACAGCATTCCAGGTTGTTATTGCTGGAGATCCCAAGAGATCTGAGGCTGGAGACTCCCCTTATTCATTGTTGCAGGAAATGTTGGAGTGCATTTTATAATTCTCTTTTAAGAAATTTATTTCATATATTTTTAACAGGCTAAAAACTTTTATTTTAATTTTTATAAATCAATCACTAGTTAAGCAGAATCTTAGCCAGCTCTACTGAAGGACTGATAATATCCCTGAACACAAGGGCAGGCAGGAGCAGGGTTATGTGTACACAAACATGTGAGAACCACAGAGAGAGGCAACCAGCATACAGTTCATAATATCATTAAACAAAATGATTAATCATAAAGCATCAGTTAGATGTTTCATTTCTCTCCTTTGGCTTAGCTTTCAGTGGGCCATTTGGAATTCAACAAAGGGTAAGAGGATTGCTTTTGTAGAAACTATAGGATGAATTAACGTCCTTCTGTTCTTTTAATGTCTTAATCCTTCTGTTCTTTTAATGTCTTGTAAACCATAATTCCAGAGTCATAGTGTGTGACAAGCTATTTGTGCAGCCATTGGGTGACTTAAATCTGATATGCTGCAGTTGAGATCAGTTTAATTGGAGCTTATTTCTAAAGGTATTTCAGTGTAGGCTTTTAATTTTGTTTGATTCTTCTCGTCACGTTATGGAATGGAAATGCTCTAAGAGGTGCAGTAGCACATGATGTAGCTGCCATCAGAAAGGTGTGTTGGGATGACTTGCATGGCTGCAGCTCTCCAGTGGATGGCTACAAGCCCTTCAGACGAGCAAGGAGAGGCAGTGGGGTGGCTCTGTACCTGAGGGAGTGTTTAGGCTGTATGGGTTATAGGACTGAGCCTCCGTAAGGATCAGTGGGAATGCTAGCAAGGCAGATACCATGACTGGGAGTGTGTTACAGACCATCCAACCAGGATCAAGAGGGGGATGAACTGTTCTGTAAGTAGCTAGCTAATGTTCCATGCTTCCTGGCCTTTTTTCTTTTGGGATACTCGCTTGCCAGATGTCTGCTGGAAACACAGCACATCAGAAGGTGGTCTGGGAGATTCCTGGGGTGTGTGGAAGGGAATTTCCAGACTGAGCCCACTGGGGTGGTGCCTCACTGGGCATGCTGCTCACTTAAAGAGAAGAGCTGGTGGGATGTGTGGTGGTTGGGGGCTGTCTTGGGCACAGTGACCCTGAAATGATGGCTTTTGAATTCTGGGGAGGTAGGGAAGGGTGTCAGCTCAATATCTATCTTGGACTTCATTGTTGGGGTACCTGTTGCCGGTTCCCCGACTTCTGGGACTCTGGCTGGGCCCTCCCAGGGGGCTCCCCTGTCAG
>JAYDZK010000268.1:4326572-4341603 GCA_034509185.1 Euphonia xanthogaster
CTTGAAGTCTGGGAAACTTTCTCCATGGATGAGGGTCAGAGTCAGAGCTGCCCTGGGGGTCAGGGCACCCCAGAGCAAACAGGGAAATATTCCCATGCCCTTGGTTTCCACATTTCCTGGGGGTGATCTTTGGCCTATTCAGGACAGTGGTTTGGAGAATCCATTGAGAAGCAGTCCTTAATAACAAAGAGGTTCAGGAAAGCAAGAAAGGAATACCAAGGAAGAAATCTTAGAGGTTCAGGAAAGCTAGAAAGGAATACTAAGGAAGAAATCTTAGAGGTGCAGGAGCTGGCCATCCCCATTGGGCTGCAAGATGATCCAGCAGGGAAGAAGACTGCCTGGCTGAACAGGGAGCTTCTGCAGGAGCTCAGGGAAGAAATAAAAAGAGGCTGAAGACTCAGAGAGGGTACAAGGATGTCATGTCATGTAGAAGGAAAATCAGAAAGTCCAAAGCTCAACTAGAGCTCAATCTGGCCAAGGCTGTAAGAGATTATAAGAAAAGCTCTTACAAATGCATTAACATCAAAAGAAGAGCTGTGGGAAATCTCCATTCTCTATTGGGTGTGGAGGGGGAACACTGTGACCAAGGATGAGGAAAAAGTTGAGGTACTTTACACCTTCTTTGTCTCAATCTTTACAAGACCAGCATCTTCAGGGCCATCAACCCCATGAGCTGGTGTGCAGGGCCAGGGAGCAGAATAGGCCCCCAGTAATCATCAGGTTGGGTGGGAGTGCTGGTCTGCTTGAGGGCAAAGGATCTGGAGAGGACAGACAGACAGACAGAGGCCAGTGCATGAGGTTCAGCAAGGTCCAGGTCCTGCACTTCAACCACAACAGCCCTTCCCAGCACTGCAGGCTGGGAAGAGAGGGGGTGGAAGGTGGAAAAGGACCTGGGGGTGCTGGTCTGTGGCCAGCTGAACATGAGCCAGTGTGTGCCCAGCTGGCCACGGGGGCCAGTGGCACCCAGGCCTGTGTTAAGGACAGTGTGAGCAGAAGGACCAAGGCCTGGGACAAGTGATTGTCCCCCTGCACTTGGCACTGCTGACACCCCACCTGGAGTCCCACATCCAGCTCTGGGCTCCTCACTGCAGGACAGACATGGAGGTGATGGAGTGAGTCCAGAGAAGGGCAGCGAAGCTGGCAAAGGGTCTAGAGTCCTGTGAGAGGCAGCTGGGGTGTTTAACCTAGAGAAAAAGAACCTTGGGTGACCATGTTTCTCTCTGGAGCTACCTGGAAGGAGATTACAGCAAGGTGGGCATCAGCCTCTTCTCACAGGCAGTTAGCAACAAGATGAGGATATAGCCTCAAGCTGTGCCAGGGGAGGCTCAAGTTTGAAAACAGGAGGAATTTCTGCACAGAAGGGTTGTCGAGCATGGGAATGGACTTGACAGGGAGGTGGTGGATTCACCATTCCTGGAGGTGAAGTGACTAGATGAGGCACTCAGTGCCGTGGTCTAGGTGACCAGGTGGTGTTCCATCAAAGGCTGAACCCACTCTCAGATGTCTTTTCCAACCCAATTGACTCTGTGATTCTGTGCAGGTGTGGTTTCTCTAGACTACTGGAAATAAACATAACTAATAAAAGGTATTAAAAAAAGCCAAGTGCAAAATATGTTCCTTATGCTTGATAAGATACATTGGCATTAAGGATCTAAAGCAGTAGTTACAGTGCCATCCAAGAATCAGAAATCAGTAAGACTTAATAGTGCAGCTTTCATTTAAATCTAGTTAAGATTTTAAGACCAAGATTTTATAAAGTTCTGTCTAGAAAAGCTCCAAGAAGATCTGTTCTCACAGGAATGTGCATTGAAATTTGGGCTGTAGCTTTACCACAAAACATTTGCCAGTTTCAGGAGTTGTAGCATCTCGTGTCAGCCTTGTTCTGCACTGTGTCTCATGTTGCTATGAGTGTTATGTGCTGTGACTGCTGGTAGATCACATAAATGCTACATGAAAATTGCAAATTACTGTGACTAAACATCACAGCATATAATAATGATCTTCTAGTAACACTGTTAGCCAGAGCCAGGCTGAGCAAATCCTCAGAACGTTAATTTGTATTTATAATTGTGCTATTTAACACAGACTGTAATGATTTTGACCTTTGTGCCCAAGGATAAACTAATCCTCAGGTTTAAAGTAATTGCCACACTATATTTGGTATTGACTAAGCAGTTGCATTGCCTTCAGCATCAAGCAGAAGCAACTCTCCAGGCTTAATCTCAGACAATTATAGTTTAACAAATTCTGATTTTTGGGCAATCATTAAGATTGTAGACTTTGAAGGATACCATGAAAATAGGCCTGACTTTGAAATATAATTTAGGCTGGTAGACCCAAACTAGTTGGGAAGAGACCGTCTTTCTTCTCCCCCATTTCACAATGGACTCCTAGCTTTCAAGCCTGTGTGTCAGAGGCAGTAGAAGTAATCTTTATAATTTTTAGGAGCATGTTTTGCCAAATGTGTATATATATATCTAGAGGAGAAAGGATTAAGTATATGCAAATACTTGCAGAGAATTCATGGAGTGTACTTAAAAAATGAAGAGAGAAAATAAAAAGACTTTTATAGTGAAGTTTCCTTTGTTTAGCTATTTTGGTCCTACCTCTCTTCTCTGAAGTGAAAATGTTGCTTTTTCTGTTTCACAGTGGCTTGGCTGTTGCTTGTAATAATTCCTTCTGAGGGAGGGCTATTTGGCTTTGGAATAAAAAAATGTCTTTCATTTTGGCTATTTAAGGGGCCATATTGAAACTCTTCTGTTGAGAACTGAAAAGAAAAATTGTTTGAACAATTTGAGCAGCAGATAACTGTGTTGATTAGATAACTGTACTGACTTCCCCTGTAAGGTTTTGTTAATGGTCTCCTCTGTGAGGGGAGTAGAGGGATTGACCTGAAAGTGAGGAAATTTTGTGCAGAGGTTTTGTATATGTCAGAAAACATTTTTGTAATTCATACATTACCAAGTGTGTTACCTTTCCATAGCTTTTTGTTATTGATGTGTTTTCCTAAGTTGCTTGTGCAGATTGGGGTTGCTGTGGTGTGGAAATGTATGAGCACTGCTTTCCTTCATTGCAAATGAATTCTTTCCAATTCTTTCCATTTCAAGGTAGTAGAACTACTTGCAAATAACTGACTCTTGCTAATAACTTCCATCACATTCTCTGTTCCTGTGGTTTTTATACAATCAACCAGTTTTGGAGGACAGAGGGGAGGAAAAAGGGTCTGATCATTGAATGAACTGTTTTAGCATATATGTTATTAAGGCAGTATGAGATTAAATGGGGATTATGACTTGGCATGTGAGAGGCATTGTGCAGATAAACAGATTTTTTCAAGACTTGTTCATTTCAATTTAATGCTTGGTCATTTGGTTTAATGTCTTCCAGTTTTTCAGAGAAGTGTTTCCTAGACAGTACTAAGATTTTTTTTCCTAAACCAAAGAAGGGACTTTTTAGTGGGTTATGAACTTCCTGGGAATGAAAATGCATTATTTTCAGAATTAAATGAAACCAAACCAAACAAACAAAATCAAAGGAAAAAAAAAAAAAAAAGGAAAAAAAAAGCCACCCAAAAAACCCCAAAAGAGGCACACAAAACTTGCTAGAAGCTCATTCTCTGGTAGTAAGGTTTTTTTGTTGTTGTGGTTTGGGGTTTATTCATGTTGGGGTTTTTTCTTTGGAGGAAGCTGTGATATTTCTGACTTTGGGGAGTTTCTTTGGAGAGAGCTTTTATTGCTGTGTAGAGGGAGGGTTAATGTCTGGAGCATTTCTGGAGCAAAAAAAACTGGATCATTTTTGTTGGTAGAGGAATTCTTATTTAATGAATGGGTAACAAACATAATGATCCCTGAAAGATGATTTTTTTTCCCCCTTCTCTACATAGGTGTCATGGAAGTGGTTTATGGAAGTAATGTAGTCCTGTGAAAGTATATTTGTCAGTCAGTTTAACACTGATTTTAAGCTTTCAGTGAGAACCCTGAATATTTGGGGTTCTCACTGAAAGCTTAAGCAACTTGACCTCTTGAATTGTTGAAATTATGCCAGAAAAAAATCATTCATGTATTTGGGTTGTTCTAGTTCTTAAGAAGGACTGGAAGTGTTCAGCAGTACCTCTATAAATACAATAAGTACACTCTATAAATGTAAAATGTGCTTAAACTTTCTGTATAATAAACAACAAGCCAGCTACTTTTGCTTTCACCTGTTTCATTCTGCATCATTTTCTGTATCTCTTCTCATAAAACCTCCTTGCATAGAGTTACATAAGGACTGAAGTAATTTTAATCTCTTGAGAGAATAATAAAGTTCAGGAAAAACATCAAATAGTACAGAAAACAAGAATTCAAACAATGTGGGATGTATTCCTAATTCTGCATGGGTTTTTTTCTATTAGATTATGTTATTTGTTATTTATTTCTTCTTGCTTTTCTGCTGTTCTTTGGAGCATGTTTATGAAAAATGCTTGAGGGTTCAACAGTATTAATTGACTTGACAAAATGCTTCATGTAGCAGAGAACATCTCTGTTGCAGTGGTAAAATGTGAGCTAGCAGAGCAGTTGAAAATTGAGTTATAAAAATATCTAAGAGATGGCAAGTTAATTGTGGGACTAGAAACAAGATGCTTTTTGGTTTGGGGTCAATCTGAAATCTCTGTGTTCTGTTGCAGAACAATAGTAGCTTCAGGTCCAGGATCCATTCCCTGTACTTTAAAAAGACATTTGGATTGCAATAAAATTGAGAACTTAATGCACCTGAGCAGAATGGTCAGTCATTCTCTTCAAACAGAATGAAGTAAGAAAGCACTGTCACCCACCTTGCAGAAAGCTCAGCAATCAGGTTGAGGCCTATCCTATATTTCATACTAATGTATTTGTAAGACCTTCATAAAAAATAGTATTTTGAGTTCTTGGAGCTGTTGCTGTATGTTGTTATATTGAGTCCTAAAACTTAGAGCTTATTTTATACTCCATAAATTGATCAAAAATTCAGTTTTGGAACACGAAATGATCTTGGTTAAATATGAAAAGTGAAGTTGTAAGTTTGTAAGTTTGAGGCCTATCATATATTTCATACTAATGTATTTGTAAGACCCTCATAAAAATAGTATTTTGAGTTCTTGGAGCTGTTGCTGTATGTTGTTATAGTGTGTCCTAAAACTTAGAGCTTATTTTATACTCCAGAAATTGTTCAAAAATTCAGTTTTGGAACATGAAATGATCTTGGTTAAATATGAAAAGTGAAGTTTAACCTTCTTTTTATATTTAATGTTAGTAGGGAGTTAAATTTTTCATGCTTTTCTTAAGGAAGCCATAAAAGATTTTTTTTTTTACATAGTCTATGTATATTCAATGTAAATCTGTTTATGAATACTTCAAAACTCCAAAAACTCTGCTCAAAGTCTCCAAAACACCTGTAATTCTATTTATATTTATATTTATATTTATAGAAATCAATGACAGACCTAAATTACATGACAACACCTAATTCTTGGATGTTCTATTTTTGAAAATTGACTGAGTGCACATTTGGCTGGGGAAACCACTGAAGTGTGTTGAGTCCTTCCCCCAGCAAAAAAAAAGTCATGGTTGGTGTGTGTTTGCAGGAATTTATCTTGGAGCTATCCTGAACATGGTCAAGGGGCAGAGAGAGCAGTGAGGAAGATGATCAGGGCAGGCAGCAGAGGAGTGAAACCCTTGTCCTGAGTCACAAGATGAAGCAGGAATTCCTTTCAGCAGTGCAAAGTGATTTCCAAGAATTTCTGCCTCTGCACGAAACACTTCAGGTTTCTGGGGCTGATTTGTGAAAATGCACTGTGAGGCAGTTAGAAATATTTAAAATATGGAGCAGTCCTGCTGTCAAACTCCATGGATATCACCAAACCATCCCTGGATATATGCACATTGCCAGCTTTCTTCCACAGTTCCACCAGCTCAAGGATATTTAGGTAGTTTCTGTGTTTTATGAATAATGATCCCCCCCAATTCTTGAAAAAAACACTAAGCATAGCAAAACCTGTTTATTATAAAGGACCACAGTAAAACAGAAGTAACTTGTAGCACAGCTGATGCTGTTGAGAGAACAGACTGCTTTCAATGTTCTGCCTGCACAGTGTAAATTTTTCTGTATTACAGCGTCAAGCAAGTATTTGGAAAAATATAAGAATAAGATTTATGTGGCAATACTTAGCAATGACTCTTCGTGAAGTACAAAAATAGAAAGAGTAAAAGTTATGACACTGGCAGTTTCAGGGAGAAAAAATTCATCAACTGTCTAAAGTCAATATTGCAATGGATTTTTTTCATTTATTAATGAGCATATTAAGCAAAATGGCATTATTACAAGTCGTTACATTACATTATTAATCATTGCAAATGTAAATGTATTGGTCAGAGAAATGCTAAAGACATTCAGAGAAATTAGGGACATTCACCTTGGGTATTTTGTTTGATTACTATTTCAAAACGGGAAACAAGTGGTGTTTAAAATTCAGCGTGGGATTCTTGACAAAAGAAATCAGCAAATGAGTCTGTGAGTACTCTGTAAGATTGAAAATATGGAGCATGTGTACTGCAGAGCACAGTGAGTTGCTGAATGTTCATACTTAGAAAAGTGATTTAAGGCAAAGTAAAAACAAAACCCCAATCTCCTCAAAGCTCAAATCATTTAATGTGTTTTAATTGCTGAATTCCTGCTTGGTGTCAGCTTGTATTCAGTAATCTTCACTTTATGAGATCTTAGCCAATCACAGAATTCTTAGGATTGGAAGGAACCTCTGGGGATCATCTAGTCCAACCCACCCTCCAAGGCAGGCTCACCTGGCACGGGTGACACAGGAGTGCACCCAGGTGGGTTCTGAACATTTTCAGGGAGGAGACTCCACGACTTCCCTGGGCAGCTGCTCCAGTGCTCTGTTACCTTTGGCATAAAGCTCCTCCTCGTGTTGGGGTGAAACTTCCCGTGTTTCAGTCCATGTCCTGTCCCTGGGCACCACTGCAAGGAGGCTGGCACCATCCTCCTGGCAGCTGGCTTTGGGATGTTTTTATGCATTCATGAGATGCCCTCTCAGCCTTTGGTTTAAAGAGGCTCAGCTCCCCCAGCCTCCTCACAGGAGAGATGCTCCAGAGCCTCCATCACCTTTGTGACCTCTGCTGGATCCTCTCCAATCCTTGTCTTTCTTGTACTGAGTAGCACACAGTACTCGAGATGCTAAAGTTTATTAGAGATCTGATTCATATCAATATGCAAAATCCCCTTTTTTACCCTGACTGTTGCTCTTGGGGCAGAAGTTTTGTGCCTATAAATTTTATTAACTTAAGAGTATAGGTAAATGTTAAGGTTAACTTTTTACTTTCTGTAAGTAGATGTGAATGAGAGAAAATAAGTTTGAAAGCTCATTTTGACACTGTGTATTTGTAAGGAACTAAAAAACCAATTTTATTGGAAGAATAGAGATGTGTCAATTATTTAATTCTATACATAGAATTAACTGTACTTGCTCTGATGTAAGTAGATATGATCACTGGACCTGGAGCTTCTTGAAATGGCTTTTAAAAAGAAATTAAAGCATGCAATGTCTTCTGGCAATGTCATTTTAAACTGGTGTTTAGGCTTTAAAGGTGTAAGTGGATTACCTTCTAAAAAAATACCTTAGATGTGGAAATCTGTTTGAGTGATACCCTCCTGTGGTTACTTTGGCACTGTAATGCTGAATATGTCTGGAAGTGTTCAAGGCCAGCTTGGATGGAGCTCTGAGCATCCTGGTCTAGTGAAAAATGTGTCCCTGCCCGTGGCAGGTTGATTGGAACTAGATGATCTTTGAGGTTCCTTCCAACCAGGCCATTTTATGTATGGCTGAGTACCACTTTTTCTGGTATCTCTCAAATCAGCAAATATACTTACTTGATGTACAAACACTTCCTTTCCCCCCTTTTTTTTGCAATGAGCAATTAAAAATTTATAATTTTAAGTTAGATGGAGCAGACACCTTAGAGCAGTATCCTGGTCATGGATCTGTACCCTACAGAAAAGCATGCAACCAGCTTATCTAGAAGCTGCAGCCAGTTTTGAGCCTGGAAAATAACCAGGATTTTGTGATTTAGTCTGATGTAAAGCACCAATTGTAATTCATAAGCTATGAAGGAGGGAGGAAAAAAACACCACAAACAAACCAAAACCACACAAAACCCAACCCAAAGGCAAAAAAATCCCATCAAACTCAAGCAGAGGAATTAATAAAAGCTGGGTTTTTCTGGCTTGGAGTATTTTGACATGCCAACTAAATTTCCTTGTCAATTTTAAGATATAAACTTATTTTTCAAGTGCAGTATTAAAAATAGGATGGTCTGGCTGGTGGTTTGAAACACCTCATCTTTTGGAAAGGCCTCTTTTCTATACCCAAGTGTTTTTCCAAGCCAGAAGATGTCAGATTTAATGACTGTACTTCAGTAAAGGGGTTTTTGATGGCATGTGCATGTACTGTATTCCAGTTCTTTGTGTCTGTGGTGCATTTTACTGGCAGTTCTATTTCCTGGCCCATAAGGAGAGTCTTCAAGGTGTTAGCAAGTGTTCTGGCAACAGGAAATTGCAACTGAGAAGGATGTACTGATGGAAGAGAACATTAGGAAAACACCATGAGGTTCTCCCCTACCTGTGGAATTCCTTGTGCTCGAGCTTTTGTTTCCTGTATGATGGCGGGTTAGTGAACAGTGGAGATCTCAAAGTAAATGATGTGCACATGATTGCCTGGCAAACCTCTCTGTCCCCATTTTGGGGACCAAGGCCTTCAGACTGTGTGAGTCCCTAGAGCTAAAAACAGGCACTCAAACTATCCAAGAACAGCAGACCTTTTAGCAGAATGATTTTAGGTCTGTGCAGTAGCTGCCCAGGTTTTATCTTTGCCTACCAACGTAAGCAGACCTTTAAATTTAGTGGAGCAGAAGTTGATGGAAGAGAACTGGGTATTGATGGCCTGTCTCATGATGGAACAAGAAAAGCCCTGTTGCAGTTATTTCTGGAGGAAGGAGTAGAAATGTCTTGGAACACATATGTAGTGAGATTGTACAGCTATAAGGAAATGCCTTATTACTGACACAGATAAGAAATCCCAGCCTGTTTGTCTGCTTTGCACATGCCAAATGTTTATTCTGGTCTTCATTCTGGTGGAGGCTCCTAGGGGTTACAGGAATTGTACTCTGTGTTTTAATAAATAAAATTTCATCCTGGTGCTAACAATGCTACATAGAGAAGTGACAGTGCTCTGCATTCAAATGACTCTCCAGTACACAAGACAGTGAATATCCCTGAAAGTGCCAAGGAAATGGCAGAGGAATCCATACAGTCTGCCTATTCAATGCTGCTCTGTAGGAAAGAATGAATAATGCTAGAATTTGGCATGATCAACTAGGTTCCTGAATGATGTGCTGATTAGGAAAGCAGACAAAACAAGAACTGTGGAAGCAAAATGTAACTTTTAACAAAAGCATGAGTTGATATGAATGGGAGGATTTTTTTCCTTTAAAGAAGTCTGCATAGGGTTTATATAGCATTTACTTTTATAAAACCTGTTATTTCCTGGCAGGCATTCTCTGAGGAAGAGATGATCTGCTATTTCATCAGTTAGAGTGAGAAATCTGTGTGGTGTGATTAATAAACATGAAGCTGCAATTAAGTAAAAGAGAAAGAGGTTTGCGTGGTAGAATAAAATAGGAAATAAAAAATGGTCCTTTGCTCATTTTTGCTCTTACAGATCTCAGTGGAATTGTCCTTACCCCAGGGATCTACATCTCTTTATTTGGTACCTGCAATTGCAGACATGAAGTACCATGTGAAGAAGCAGTAGAATAAGACTTTCAGTCTTTCTAGTACAGATGCAATGAGGCAGCAAGTGTTGTCCCAAAATAGGTTCTTTCACCTGGTGTGCCATAGGCCAATCCACACACACAGCTGAGGTATGTGATTTATTTACAGTTCTGCATGGAAAGGGGGGCTGGGTGGCAAATCCATGAAGTCAGCACAACAACTGCCAAAACTTTCCACTGTTTGTACTTTTTAATAAACAAAAGCATTAATGTTTATTGAGTGCAAGTTACCTAGTTCTTTTGTTAGTTCATATTCTCTCTACTATTGGTCAGTATTTCTCTCACTTCTCATGCCAGGCAGTCTGCATGCTCTTTCTCCTTTGAGTTGGTTGGTTTCTTGGGTCAGTGGTTGTGACCTTTTTGTTAGAATTACCTTTCACCCAGCTGGAGCTGATTCAGCACAGTTGCTGAGTTGTCTTTATTAGTTTCTTCCTTGGGACTTCTGCCAAATGTCCTTCTGGCCTGTGAATTTTGAATTCTTTGAGTCCACTATCAGCAGTACATCCTTCCCAAGCTTTAACTTCCCCCTAGGTCAGAGATAATTGAATCATGTCCAGCCCTAAATGGTAACAAAGCCATTCTGCCAACAAGTAATTTGCCTTTCTAACACCTGGACCTCCCTGGCTCTCTGTTCCATTGATTAAATCTCTCTTCTTGTTGATGAGGCTTGAAAAGTATACAAAGAGCAAACACCAAAATCATCCTTTCTTAAGAAAATTTTACATCAACCAGATTTTGCAACAAGAGCAACACCTTTACATGTAGAAATCACAGATACAAGAATGTAATATAAAAACCTATTCATAATGTTTGCACATCCATTTTGTCATTCTATATTTTAATCTTTGCAGGGAAATAGAGCCAGAATAGCTGCAAATGGAATTGATAGTTATAAACATTCCAGGTGCTTACAATTCAGTTTCTTTTTGAGGGTTCTCAGGGTTTTCTCATGGCTGTGGTTAGCAAGGATTTTTTTGTTGTTGGTTTGGAGTGGTTGTTTTCTTTTTTAAACTAGTACCTAATTTAAAATGAAGGCACTTGTAATGTTTTTTTTTTTTTCTTTAATTGCTGTTATAATCAGGTAATAGCCCCTAAAGAAAAGTAATAGAAATATTAGTTTATTAAAGCAGTCTCCCCTATAATTTTAGTATACAGGGAGATCTAAATCCTGAAAATTTAGGAATGACATTCAGTGCATGGGTTTTTTTGGCCAATGTTATGAATTAGTAATCCTCCTCAATGTAATTATTTTAGAAGTCAGTGGCCTTTCCCATGCAAGGAAACTGTCATTTTTGTGCATCCTGTACTAAAGAGTTCTCATCCAGTGGAGCTGTCCCTGTACCATCAGTTTTCAAAGGCTGGAGAAAGATGATGACTGCTAATCCTGGACATGGTGTGGAAATATTTCCTCACTTATCAAAAACTTATTTCCATAAAGGACACACTTACTTTATCTCACTTGATCAGCTTATTTTAGTAAATATAGCAGTCCAGTTGATACCAAGATACCCATATTCCTAAAATATTTATTTTAGTAAATATAGCAGTCCAGTTGATACCAAGATACCCATATTCCTAAAATATTTATTTTAGTAAATATAGTAGTCCAGTTGATACCAAGATACCCAGTTCCTGTCCTCAGCTCCACTGCAGAGCTGCTGTGTAACCTTGAGCAAGTTACTGCACTTGCCCCTCTGGGCCACTTGTCACTTGTGTGTTTTATCTGTTAAACAGTCTAGGGCAGAAATAATTACTTCTCACAGTATATGGAGTTGAACCTTTCTTTTAAGTGTCTAACTAGCAATGTCAGTACTTCAATCCTGTGGGCCCTGCTGGTGAGAAAATAAAGATAATATTAGCAATAATAATAATAATAGAATTCTGGATGGTAAACTGGGAAGAATACCTAAGTTCTAAGTTTTTCACAATAAATTATAATGGAGACCTTTATCTTGCTTTTACTGTATGCATTAGAAATAGTTCTCTTTCCTTTGTTTTCCTGCAAACCTTGGTTATTGGAAAACCAAATTCAGAAATTAATAGCTTTAATCTCTAAGGCTCAGAAATAATACATTTATCAATGAGGCACCTTACACCACTGAAGACTGTGCCACCTTTCTCCAGTTAGATTTTCATTATCTTTGAAAAACAATAAGTTTTGCTTATCTTAAATCACAGATTAGACAAGACAAGCTTTCAGTGTATTCTTGGTGTTTTTGTGTTTTTTATATATATATATTTATTTATTTATTTATTTATATATGTTATATATGCCTTCAATGTGTACATTTCCTGAAAAATCTCTTGAGTTCTAGCTAGTGCTTTTTTTAAATTCAAACTCGTGGGTCAGTAAGACTGATGCCAGTGTATCAGTGGGAAGTAGTTAGCTGTGCTACTTCATTAGTGACAAGGTGGAATAGACTTTATGTAGCTTTTAAAATAATGTGACTTCTTCATGGATTTGTCCTGATTAAGTCCTACCCCTGTTTTTCTAGGATCCAAATGTTTGGCTACTACAGGTTATGCTTTCTCCCAAAATAGTAAAATATCAGTCAGTAACCATTACAGAAAATAGCTGTAATTTTGCAGGTGTACAATAATGTAGATTTATGCTAGGAAGTCTTCTCAGACTGAAGGTTTGTTCTGTTCATTCTGGTGCATACTCTATACTGCCTGCATCAAATTATTCCTACCAAAATTCCTTCAAAAAAGTTATCAGTGGGTGACAGTTCTTGTTTACTCTGAGGTGCTCTTTGAGCCTCTTTTTTGGGGTGCCTCTTTTTTGGGTGTCATTAGTCAACCTCTGCTCAAGCACACCAAGACTGCAAAGTCTTTGGTCACTTTGTTCTTGATATTCTTGCATGAGAGTAGAGGGAAATATCATATACAGCTAATACACCATGATGGTGAAGAGTCCAGGTCTGTGCTACCTGTCATTGAAGTGACTGAAAAGTTCAGCTGAATGTAGTTAAACCAAAACCCATTCAGCACAAACTGAAGATTTTTGTGTTTCGTGAGAAAGACAATAATAGGTAGCTTCAAAAAAACCCACACATGTAGATCATATTGCTGAATTGATGCAGTGTCAGTGAGATTATCCAAACCAGCAGTTGTTTCCTAATGCAAATAAAAGTTTGCACTGGCATCCTGAAACACTGAAAGCTTCAATAAAGTTTGGAAGTTTTGAGCCATGCTCTGAGAAGCAGAGGTAAAGAATGAAAAGAGAAAGATCAAGGTAGGAGCTCAGAATGCAGATTTATTGAAGGGAGAAGTTTTCTCTTGAACTTCCACCAGAAGAATGACTTACCTAGAATCATATATATGTGATATATATGTAGATATGACATACAGGCATAGTGGCAGTTTTAGCAGATGTAATATCCACTTTGAAAAAAGCATCAACTCTGGTTTTTTGTGAATGTTTATTAGTCCCTGAAAAACATAATTTTCTAGGTGAAATCCAACAATGTTTTAATCACTTCTGTAAATTATGATGGTTTTTCTTACTTCTGGACATGCCAGGTGTGAAACAGCTTACAGAATAAGCAAATTAGAACTTGTGACTGAACACTGTAAATGCTGGATCTCTTCCAAAGATCCAACTTCCTCAATTTCAAGTTATGTTTGAGCACCTCTTCTTACAGAAACGGCTTGGCATCCTTTATCAGCCATCTGTGACGCATGATACGACTTTCACGTGGGTGGTATGAAATGGAGAGGAAGCTTTGGGATGTTTTCCAAGCTTATTAACATTTTCCCAATGCCTGGTCCACTTGAAAGCTGGAATCACCATCCTCTTGTGCAAGTTTTCAAAAAGCCCACAAAATCCAAGTCTTTTCTTAGTGTCAGATAGAGGTGATGTAGGAGAAAAGTTTCACGTGCAGGTAAAGTTGATCTTACATTGGTTTAGTTTACTTTGAAAGGAGTGAAGGACTGATCTGGTTGGAAGATAGTTTCATTAGTAAGAAGGGCTTTAGTCTTGTCCAGAGCATAGCAACAATAATGAATAATTGCTGCAAGGTAAATCAGTCAACCAGGGTAATAGTTGTATTTCTAAACCTGAAAATTAGGTTCAGCAGCAGTTCATCCCTTGGTATTAAAGTTTCATGAAGCATGAACTCTGAAGTTTAACACATCAATCTATTTTGATTTTAACCATACCTTGGAAAATATCGTATCTGTATCTGAACCCGTTTCTGATACAGATTCTTAAATAATTTTTAGTCTTAATTGTATGATATTAGTATCCATACTAATATTTACTGTTAGCCTTTGCTTCTATTTTTCTTTCAGTCATTTGGAAGGAAAGTGAGGAGACCAAGGATTTTAATTTACAAAACTGGAGCATTTTTCATACACTCTAAACGACTGACCTTGTTTTATCTGATCTATTTTTTTTTTCTTTGCTGACAGAAGAGGTTGATTTCTCGAGTGAAAGGACAGCTATAATGATTGAAATTACTTTCGTAGTCTGTACTGCTAAAGCAGTTTTTCTTTCTTGGGTTTTGGAGCTCCAGTGGAGAATTCCAAGTACAATTTCTACACCTATACTATTAATTGACGTGATAATTATTTTTACTGAAAACTTTGAAAGCAGAATGATGTGGGCATTCCATGGTATCAAGAAACTTTGAAGGCTTAATGAACCTGGAGCTGAGTAGACAAAGATTCTGCACTTTACATTAACTGAGTACCACCATCTAGATGATAATGCCCAGAAAATAATATAGATATAAAGTTTAATTTAGATAGTTTACCACCAATTTTATTAAAGCTGTGTAGTCAAAGTTTCTAAACTTAAATGGATTTTTCTAAGATTTCTTACTTACTAGCAGTCTGTCAACACAGGAACAGGTGCACATCCTTGGTAATTATATGGTCATGTAAGTAAAATACTACAAAAGCTTCATGTTGATCACTTTGCAATTGAACTTTCAGATTGTGGGAGGAAAAAAGGAATCCCTTAACAAAACAAAAAGTTAGGATTAGGTCTGTGATGACAGTAGTTTACATTGCTGTTTTAGGAATTGTGTTAAACAGTTAATGAATTATTCAGCTCTAGTTGTGTGTAACATTGATAGATTTTAGTAAGCTTTCCCATACTAAATTGTACTATTTCTTGCACATTTATTAGCAGAAAAATTCAGTAGTCTTGCCAAGGACTCTTTCAGTAA
>JAYDZK010000268.1:4349698-4379371 GCA_034509185.1 Euphonia xanthogaster
TTCTTCCCCTGACATTCTGGGGTTTTTTGTTCTGCTGTGGGTGGGTGTGTGGGGAGTGGGAGGTGGGGTTCTGATGGTTCAATATCTAGCGTGTATTCAATTTTTTTTTCCTGTGCCATTCTGGCACTTTGTCAATAACAGTTGGGTTTTTTCACTTTCATCCACTGGTGTTTGTTTTTTCCTTGATAGAAAAGGGATTGCTGAGGCTTTTTCTCTAAACCAAGACACCCAGAAGGATTAATTCTGGGATAGCTGAGAGTAGCAGAGTGAATGAAATATCTCATTTGATTTGTTGATTCTGGTATTACTCTTTAGCTGGTTTTTTTTTTGGAGGAGTTTGAAATTATTGTTGTAGTTTAAATTGGAGAAAAATGTCCATCATGTACAGCAAATCCACTGCAGTACATTGCTCCTGGTTGGCTTTGCTTGAGTTAATTTATTAAAAGGAATTTTAAAAAAAAACCCCAAAAATGAGAAAGCAAAATCAATTCCATAGGTCATATGTAAGGTTGGTAGCTCGTATGTTGGAAGAAAGGCAATGCTGCTATGCTTGGACAAATATTACTTTTTTCTGTTTTTAATCTGAGATAAAACAGTAATGTGAGCTTCTCAGATAAGAAATTGTAGGTAAAGATCATATTCAGATGATTGTAATAAACTTCTTATCACCTCTTTTTTTTCCACTGTGCATTGGAAGGAGTAATAATAGGCAAGTTCTACAGAAAAAGATCCAGTACTCTAGGAAAGAGACTGAGCAGTGTCATGAGGTGAGAATACCATGGAGACAGAATATCTGTGTTCCAAGTTACTTAGAAAACTGGAATCTTTGAGTTTATGCTGAACTGTAGTCCCTTCATTAAAATGAAGGAAGAATTCAAGACAAAGTGACCATTTGGAAGAGGGAAAGTCGTCTTTGTGTCTGTGACTAATAGGGCTTTATATATAGCAATATTAGGTACAGCTCTTGGGTTTTATGTCAACACAAAGTACAAGTCCAAGCATGGAAAATCTCCTTGTACAGGTGCATGGCTGCTTGCATACAGTAGAGGATGGTAGAGGTTGTTTTCCTGCTTATTTATTTTGTAGTGATTTATTGAGACCTTTCTGGTAACCTTTTCTGTTCCCAGTATAGCATCACAGTTCTGCAGGAGAAAGATCTGTCTGCAAAAGACACATAAGCAGCTTTGGACCCATTCCCAAGGTACTTTTCCTGAGTCTCTTCAGAAGATAAAATGCATAGCCCTCTGCAATTCCTGTAGCTTGGCTTTGAGAAGTATGAGCCAGTACACCTTCTGTTATAGCTCACATTTAGGCCATATCCCTTCAGAGTGGGAGAAAACTATTACAAACCAAAATACTTTTCCTGCAGCATGTAAACAAACTTAAAATATCTACTAATTTTCACTGATGTGTGAAAACAATTTTTTATTAGTGTTTTTTACAGTGGCTTTTTTTTTTTATCCTCTTCTGGGGAAAAGTTTCTCAGCAGCAAGCTCAGGGATGCAGGTTGTTCAGTGGTAGTAGAAGTAAAAATACAGCACTATGGAATAGTTTCCAGTCTTTCAACTTGAATGAGGAAATTTGCTTTCTTGATTTATCCTAGCTTTCTCTCTTGTATATTTTCTGGAATGACTAAATATTGAAGACAGGTGTTTTTGAGCTGAACTCTGTTTTGCAGTTATGCAACCATCCCTTATGAGTTCTGTAATATTTAATGATTGAAATCTCCTAAAGGAACTTGCAAGTCTTTTCCTCTCTGGTTGATCTGCTATGGTTTCTCATCTCTTGCAAATTCCTGGAAGTGCTGATCAACAAGACAAATGGTGGCAAAGGAAATATTTGTTTCATGAGGCATTGCCCTCAAGTTTCTGCACTGATGAGACGTGTGTGCTTGCATAGGAAAATAGTTCTCAACCCCTCTCAAATTTTTCCTCTAAAATGGAGCACAATATCTGTGATTTTACTCTCCTCCAGAACTCTTTGCCTTGCTGTACTGCTCAGATTTTACTGTATCTGTATTAACTCCCTGACTGGCTTTTAAATGGCAGTTCTGGCTAAAGATGAGATGCAATTTTCATAGCTCCTCAAAAGTAAAGATGCCTCTTTTTTTTTTGGTGAAGATGGTTTTATTCATAGACTCGCTGTCCTTTATAATTTTCCTATTAACTATAGAGTGGTCAAATGTACCAGACTATTTAACTTCTTATTGTGTAACACATTTACTACTTTACCCCTCTGACCTATATTTTTTAATACTGGGTCACCTAATTGTTGCTGCATTTTGTTTTGCACGAATTAATTGCAAATTATGCTGCTCATGCATGTGCATGATTAAATATTAAAATAGTGCCAGTTGTGTAATTTTCTGGTACTACCAAGCATGGCATTTCTTATGTATTGTTGTTGTTTGTTATGGAACAAAAACTGGGATATAGAAGATCTTTATCTGAGAGATAAAGAATGGCAAAAATCTCTTCATCTCTTCTGTTTTGCCTGGTGATAACTTGACAGCAATTTTATATTTTCCTACATATGCATATGAATTTCAACAGGAGCTTAATAAATATTCTGAAGAAGTTCTCAGATTACAATTAAAAAGTTAAATACTCAATTAAAAATAGAGCAATGTGGGAAGCTCTTTTTTTGTGGGTTCTTCCTTTAATTAATTGGGAGTTGGTTTGGTTTGGTTTGGGGGCAGAGGGTTGCATATCTTAAGTGTAATAATATTTGCAATATGGTCCTGTAATTAAAAAAGACAGGACAGCATTATATTTTGATTTTATTTGTTTGGTATTTCCACAGATATTTTGACTTTAGTTGTTCATAAAATGTATTGAAGTGTTTGAACTCCACTGGACTCCTTTCTATTGCACAAGCTCCTAGATGATGCTATTTTATTTCCTTTTAAAAGTAGTATGAAAACATGCAACCATCATCATTGCCTGAAGTGTGTTTATTATTATAATATTTTATAAATATTTATCTTTAACTTAAGCAGTAGCAATGGCTTAAGTTCATGTTAGCAGTCCTTGTAACTATGGAAACTGTAGGGACTTGAGAAGCTGGGAAGTTTACAGCCTTTAGGAGTATTCATTGTGAGGATGTTTGGAAATGTTTGTTTAAAACCAAGAAAAAAGCCCAAACTGAAAACTGAAAGGAAAGGAAATCTGTTAAACTTGCATTCTAAAGTTCTGTCCTACTGTTTATCTCTTGCATTTCACTACAGTATTAAAAAAGGATGATTAATACTGCAAAGGACCTAGTTATGAAAGCAATGTCATTAAGGCATTGAGAGCCATCCATCGTTTTAGAAAAAGAGAATCTTCCTGAGGAATTACCTGCAGGGTATTTTTAGAGAGAGTCTGTTTCTCAGAGCAAGAGGGACGAGACCAAGAAACCAGAAACAAGTTTCCTAGCATTAGGAGCTGTATGTGGGAAGTGTGTGTGTTTAGGTATTTACAAGCTCTAACATAATCAGATTATTGTGGAGTGAAATTCTCGATGCCTCACTTTGCTTCCTAATTATTAAGATTATTATTTTTTAATACTAAGTTGTATCCTTTCCTAATTTATAATGGGATGTCAAGATGTTCTGATTGACTTTTGGCTGTTTCCTAGGTAAGTGACACCAAGCAGTTTAAATATAGCCATGGCTCAGAGCTTGATGGTGTGCCACAGCTCAGTAATGTGCTTGATGAGCATTCTAGGAAAGGATCACAGTTTATATTTAGCTCCAGATATAATTAGCATATCTCTGCCTCCCTAGGAGGAGGGAGTAGCAGCAGCATCATGTTATCTTGTTGGTTTTGTGATGTAAGGCTTGGTCTGTTAAAGGTTGTCACTGGCCAAAATAATAATAAAAAAAATAAATACTGGTAAAATGTAAAAATGTCCCTGTATGTCCTATCTTTTGTGACTTCTGGGAAGTGTTAAGTCTGACAGCCATTTTGAAACATGCATGAGGATGTAGACTACTGTCCCTAGGAAAAAAATATTTAGAGATATCTGTGTGCAGTCTTGCCTTTCAAAATCACCACCACCACATTTTGGGTGCTCTTAGTTTAGTTGCTTTGGTTCAGACCCTTTATTTTCCTTTCTTCCATCTTTATGTGTCTTTTGGACAAATGGTTTTTTAACTTGAGTTCATACTTTAAAAGGACTGAAAAAGGGGAGGGAAACTTGAAGAAATTAATATCTGTAATTCCAGCTATTTGTATCTGCACTTTGTTTGTCCACACACATGTTCATTTGACTCTGCTGTGAGATTAATAATATAAAGTGCTGTTTATCAAATTTTGAAAATGCTATTTCTCCATTCAGAGCCCCACAGACCTGGGTACTTTAGCAGCTTCTTTAGCAGAACTGATGACATTTGCTTTCAGTTAACCTTAACTGATAGTTCTGCAAATCATCCCATTAAAAAAAACGGTGTAATTGTTAAATTTACAAGCAAGTCTTACAAGGAGTCAGGAATTAGGGAAGGAAATTGAAGTTTTACTATGATGTTAAGTACTATGGGTGAATTTAATTTTCTTTTTTTTTTTACTTATAATAAATCTGTTTGATTTTGCATGTAGCTTCTAAAATCTTCCTTCAAAATAATTTTTATCCTCTTTTTTTTTCAGTTGTAATTTCCATATAGTTGCTGATCTGTATTCTTGCCAAAGGCCTTAAACAGTACCAAATCTCATTTTGGTCAGCATTAATAAACATGGGTTTCATGTTTTCCTGGCTTTCATTTGGAATGAAAGTGAAATATGTGGAATATTGTAACTGTTGTGAATGAGTGGGTCAAAGATGATCTTGCTAGCATATACTCATGGAATATGTGAAGCAAGGGTGTGCTCGTGAAAATCAAGAGGAATCCTAATTTCATTATAAATCTAGAAGGATGTTGTTTTTTTTGGCACTTGGGGGTATATTTTACTGGTGGGCTTGGCAGTGCTGAGTTAACAGATGAACTCAATGATCATAAAGGCCTTTTCCAACTGAAATTATTCTGTGATTCTATACTGAGTTCAAAACCATATATTCTAGGCTCAGTCATTACTTGATTAATTGCAGCTGATGTGTTGCCCGGCCTGCTCAGTGACGTGAAGGAGTTGAGCAAACTGCACCTACTGCTTCTCATTGCCTTAATTGTGAGGCATGGCTTTAGTTTGCAGCCACTGTAACTTGTATTGGATCTCCATAAACCCATCTGCAGACCTGCAGCAAGACACAAGGTGCAACATGCACATTGTCTGCTATATTATGAAACAAATTTCATCTGCTTCAGAGAGCCTTTATGCCTGCATCTATTTAAACAAATTGCAAATCAGTTTGCAGTGAATATTTGTTAAACTTTTCACAGCTTTTGTGAGTGTATTGAGTAGGGTTTTAGACATTTTCTGAGGCAGTGCCCTGCATGGGAGGGGGACACAAGCTCTTGTGTGCTGCTTCTTCTGGTTCTGTTTATGGGTGTTAACACTCCATCACATGCCAACACTGCAGCCTATTAGAGAAGCATGTGGACTCCCTGTTCACACTTATTTAAGAAAGAGGGGCAGGAAAATGCTGCTGAAGATGTGGAGGAGATGGCCTTGGGTGTCGACTGATGAAGATGAGTTGCTGGAAATGTGGCTGGAAATTATTGTATTTGCTGGGCTCCTCATGGCAGGAAGGAATGATGGATCTGACCCCATGTTCTCAGAAGGATAATTTATTACTTTGATTCTATATTATATTAAAGAATGCTAAACTAAACTGTACCAAAGAATACAGAAAGGACACTGACAGAAGGCTAAAAAGATAATAATGAAACCTCATGACTCTTTCCAGAGTCCTGACACAGCTTGGCACCAATTGGCCAAAGAGTCAACACAATTCACAGCAGAATCCAATGGAACAATCACCTGTGGAAGCAATCTCCAACCACATTCCAAAGGAGCAAAACACCAAAGAAGCAGCAAATCAGATAATTCTTGTTTTTCTTTTTCTCTGAGGCTTCTCAGCTTCCCAGGAGAAGGATCCTGAGCAAAGAGGATTTTTCAGAAAATGTGAATGCCACAGGAAATGTGCTCTTGGAAGGTGTGCAGTGCCCAAGGGGGCATTTCTGAAGGAGCTACAGCTGTGTGTCACCAGCACTAGGTCAGGGACACACGGGAGGAATGGCAGCCTGGGGGTCCCACGTGTCAGAGTGGGACCACCCCGAGTGACTTCAGTGTGTGGGGAACTCGTGTTGGAGTAGAGAAAAAGCACCAACAGCCCATGAGCAGCAGGGGAAAGTTGCTTTGCACTGCCCCAGTCTCCTGTGACTCCTGGAATGGCTCAAGAGTGACCTGCCATGCACATGCTGAGGTGGGGTGCAGGAGAAAGAAGAGATTTGGTGCAGGATGATGTGTGGCATGGGGAAGAGGAAGGAAAAGTATTTATAGGAGTTGTTTGATTTATTTTTTATTTTTAATTTTATGTTCCCCTCTTTTCCAAATACCCAGCAATCAAAAGTGGGGGTTAAATAACAGTAAGTTAAATTAGGAAAAAAATTTCCAAACTAAGACAGTTTTGCTAGTGACAGCCCTTGGCAAAAGAAAAATCAACACTTTGATTCAATTACTGCAGAAATAGAGTTCCCAGATTCTCTGCTGAATGAACATGCAGATATTCCTGACTTAAATTTATATCTCAGCAGGAAAATTATTGATACTATGGTACCTTTGAGAGCTGTAGAAATTAAAAGACAACTTCAAGGTCAAATCTTCCTTTCAATTTCTGTTTCAATGTATTTTTTTAACCTGAAGAAAACTCATGAGATGTAAAGCATTTGAATTGTAATGTGATTCTTTTAAGAGCTGGTATATTTATACTTGTACAAAAAAATACTCAGTATAAAGGGCAGTTGTCAAAAAACTATTATATAACGAAACTAAATTTACAATTCTGATTTCAAATCTAAGATCTTAGTCCAATTAAACAATAAGTGGCAAGCACCCTTGAAATTGATCTATTTTTGGTCAGGTCACCCTTCTGGAAGCTCTTAATTTCATGATGACACACAAATTTATGAAGTGATGCTCAAAAGTACAGAAAAATTCCATGTAATTCCATTTTTCTGTGCAATAGTTGTAATATTTTCATGTATATGCATTTATTCTTGTGTAAGTGTCCTTTCAGTAATGGTGGATCAACAATATTAGTGGAATTTGTCTTTCCTTTCAGAATTGCAAACAGAAAAGCTGAAAGAATTATTTGTAGCTAGTACAGATAATTCAGAAAAGTCAGGCAGATCTCTCAAAATAATTTTTTTTGTAATTAAAACTATATTGGCTGTGTTTGGTAGAGATGCTTGTTTGGTGTTCATTGAATCTCTTAAGACAAATATTAACACACAGATTTCAGTTAAAGAGGTAACATCAGTTAAAGATAAGGTTCAGTGCTTTTTTCTACCCTTCCTAAAATTTCCTAAACAAGGCAGTGATTTAGGAATTCTGATTGCAAGGAAGGAGTGAATCATCAGGCTTGTGAGAGTATTTTCTTGTGCATGAGATGGTTCATATGTGTCTGAAAATACAAATGGGTGCATAGAAATGGCTGGTTAATGTAAGTAAATGCTGAATGGCTCTTTGTCTGAAACTGTCACTATGAGAGTTTATATACATATATATATATATATATAATTTTGTAGTAAATATATATATTTAAACTGTAAATGTATGTAAGGGAGTAACTGAATTATAGAAAACCCCATAACAGTGCCTGAGCCTCTCTGAGAGGAGACAGGGAACTAATTTTGTTATCTGAAGTCACACAGCTAAAATACTTCTACTTTGACTTGGTTCTGTTTTAAAGACTATGAAATGCTTTCTCAAATACTGCAGTGTTTTTTCTCCTTTTCTAAATGTGGAATTAGTATTTAAAAGCCAAGTCTTTTATTCTTGTCAACAAAATATGAATTGAGAACACTCAAGGCAGGTAGCAGGAGTAGTAATGGGCACCTTTATAAAAACTAATTTAGTGAAAACAGAAAAAAAATCAAAAAACTTTGAGGAATTCCATGATGTACCTAAAAATCGATGCATAAAAAAGAAAAATATTCAACAGGTTGATGGGAAATGTGTGATAGCGGTGTTGGCACTTCCAAAATACATAAAAATCCTTTGACATAAATGTGTATCTATACACATTCATATACAAAGTAATTCTGTCCCCCAGTGGGAAAAAATGTTAGAAACTGTAGGAAAAACTAGTACTGATGAAGAGTCTATGTGAAATACTATGAAATTATTTATTATCATCTGTCTTTCTCCCTTTGAATGCTGCAGAATGCCAGCATTCCCAGAATGCAGAATTCCCAAACGCTGGCAGAAGATGATCATGTTGAATTTAAAATGTCAGCATATTCTAAGAAAGGAAAATGAATGAAGGACAAAGGACTTGAAACAAGATTCTTCTGTGCAAATTCAGAGTGTGCAGAAGTAGAATATCTTGTTCATTTGATTAACAGAAATCTTCAAGAGTTTTATGCATATGCAAATGTTATATTCATGGGTGAGAATCAACATTGGTCAACTTAAGTACTTCTGAAGATGTTTTCATTATTAAATTTGAGAACATCTCTGCTTCAGTGTGTTCTTGAATCATCTAAAGATTTTCAAAGACCAAGAGCTGCATGAAAATCAGCTTGCTGGTTTTTTTCTAAGCCAGATTCTCTATCAACCTATAAAATAAGTTCATGTCAAACTTACAGCTTTTTCAGGACAGGCATTGCTCCTGAACTTATGTTCAAGCCCTGACCTCCTCTCTGTTGCAGAAATCTGGAAGGATGGTTGTATAGGAAAAAGCTTTTGTTCATGTACATCAAATAGTGAATTACACATCTCAACAAAGGAAATGGGAGAATAGGATACAGTGATTTACTGATGATGAAATAGTACTGGGATATCTCTGGTTCTTAATGTAAAAGGTAGGGAAGGGTGTTATAAAATGACTTATATATATTATATATAACTATTTTTTATTTTTTGAAGCAACTTGACTGTCAGAGCAAATATCTACCAGTTTACATAGCTTTAAACTTACCTGAGGTGATTTGGTCAACTTGATTATTATATTTAGAAAAAGTATTTAGATGCCAGTCTTGTACATGGTCTAGTTCTGATTGTCTCAGACAGAAGTTTATTCTGGGGTACTGTAAGGATCCAATTAGCATGATCTTAGTATTATGTTATGAAAATAAATTATTAGTGTGTTTTGGGGAGATTTTATGAGCAAAATCGTTTTCAGTAGGTGAAAGGGAAAAATATGATAATGGGAGGGTTAAATTAATAGGATTTCAGTAAGAATTCTTAAAGTTTATAGATGTCTGTTCTGTATAATTTCTGAACCCATTGAATTTAGAAACTAGCAAAAAAATCTATTAATTTGTTCTAATTGTTCTTGTGCAGTTCCTGAGGGTTGGCAGAAGGTGGTGTTGAATGTCCAAATCAATATACTTCATGTGATGCTCTTCAAGGTTTATCATTAATAAACAGGTCTGCTCATTAGTGATAGAAATGGTAGGCATTGTGTCAAAGAAATAGATGAAATCTTGTGTTTTTTATGGCAACTACTTAATGTGGTATTGACAAAGCTCTCAAAAGACTGATGAGTTAGGTTTCTTCATCCAATTCAAATAAATTTCTTCAGCTAATTAATTAAACCTCCATGCACTTTATGTTGTGGGTGTTGGTTTCTTTTCCTTCAGTCAATTTTTAATTTTAATTTTAATTTTAGATTTTTTTTTTCTTTCTTCTGCACGTGAATTCCTGCCTTATGAATTTTAGTGTCTTACTACTGGTTGTAGGGTACTCAAGGAAAGCCTGACAGCAGGCAGCAGAATGAACAGTTTCCTGGAAAGGAGAGGGGACTCCTTAGCTATTTAAATAAATGAGAGTTTCCTCTGTCTCTTGCTCAAATACAAGGATGAACAGTACTAGAAATAAGTGGCATATTTGTACCCCTCTTAAAAAATATTGTGTAGCTGGAGACTTCAAAATAAATGGGGATATTTTGGGATGGTGGTGAAACACTTTTCCTGTTAACTTTGTGTTAAGTTCATTATTCTGCAGGGACAGGAGCTGAGGATGACTCCTGGGGACCGTGCTGTGCAAGGCCAGGAGCAGAGAACTCCCTGATCCTTATGGATCCCTTGAAACTCAGATGATTCTGTGATTCTGCATTCTTTTAGTTTGCCTTTTTTTATTTGGTGACCTGATAGATGCTGATCCTCTTTTCTCTTTCAAGTTTATAAGTACTATGTGTATTCAGTACAGAACAGAAAATAAAGATTAGATTGGTAGATTGATGATACTTTAAATAAATGCTTGTAGGTCAATGCTGGGATGAAGCTGGTTTTTTATGGCAGGTTAGAGATCTGGAACAAAGTAATTGACAAATCTGCTCTCTCCTAAGTTCAGAGTTTAGGTACAGCTTTTAAATCTGTATGTCAGAAACATTTGTGTTTTCCTTCATCAATGTTGGTGCAAAATATGACTGTCATCTTAGTGGTACTTCTGCTTTCCTATCATGGATTTTGCTTCTTTTTTAAACTTAAAACTGTTTATAAAAATAATTTTTAGGGAATGAAATAATGCAGCCTATATTTTATCCTGTTGTCAATCCATGGTTTTCTAACTTAAAGAAAAAAAGAGAGAGAGAATTTGAGAGTGATACAGATTTACATTTCCTACATTTCCCACACCACAATTGCTTGAACTTAGAACAGGCTTATAGATTCATAATTTGCACAGTATCATATTTGCGTCCTTCATTGTGTTTGACAGTTCTCTGAAGGTGTCCTTCACTGCCATGGAAATCATAAAGAAGTCTGTTTTCAAGCTAATGGCCCTATATAACATAAAATTCAGTTCCTTGAGGTGTAAGTTGCTCGTACAATTCATGCTGGATGTCAATTCATAGTTGTCCAGTGTACCTGGAATGCTATTCCAGGTAATTATAGATTTATAATATAAATGCTATTCCAGAAATTATAACAGTAATAAGAATAGTCTGTTTGTACCTCTGGAACCTACAAACGAAGTGTTTGACAACCAGGATCTGAAACATTAATTAACAGATTAAAAAATTAGCTTTTGCACCTTTTAGCATAAAATTAATAATAAATTCTTAGCTCCTGAATGGAGTTCATTTTTATTTTCTGTTCAGTTGCTGAAACCCTGAGGACAGTTAATTTTTTAATGTATTCCTTGATAGTGTGATGTGCTTACTTGGGCAGGCTGTAGGCAGTGCACATGAACTTTGTGAACTGAGAGCAACAAAAAGAAACTGCAGAAAACCTGCTTAACACTCGATCATCTGTTAGTCTTTAAAAATATCTTTGTAACTGACAGCAGTATTGCACTCAGGATGGTAAAAATAAAATGGGCAATACTTGCTGAAAGAGAGCCAGAAATGGGTTTTTTTATTTTTAAAATGAGGGTTCATTGTCCTGTTTCTTCCATGATGTCCTTACAATTCTGCTCCACTGGTAGATAAAAGAGTGGTTGCAGAAAAGGCCTCCAGGCCCTGGAGTTCTGCTCTCTGTACCTCTCATCCTCACATATATTTTAAATATGATGTTCCAACTGTTTTCTGGTTTCCAGCTTTCAGAGAAAGCATTTGGAAAAAAGAGGCTAAGAAACACTGTGGGTGGGCTGAATTGGCACCAGCTGCTTCCCTGGCTTTGGATTGCAATGGAAATCCTGCAAGTTAAATTTTATAGGAAAAAAATATTGTAATCTTAGCAAGAGATTATAGCACCAGGAATAGGTTCTGTCTTGCATTTAATACCTACACATTACAGAGCAAAGAAAGCTTCCTCCTTGAGTTTGTCTCATTAGACAAAAATAATGTCTGTGAAAGATGTTCTAAGATTCATCTTTGAAGCTGTCAGGTCCAGAAGTTTCTCCTCTTCCACTCAATGTTGTCTGTTAATGTAAGTATTTTTTATGCTGTTCTAATTAAAAATCTACACTAAATAAACAGCTTTGCCAAAGACTTTTTAAAGTGCAAATTGTAAATGGGATTTACAGGGCCAAGCTTAAATACATAGATGAGAATAGTGCATTTATCAGGAAGAGTTCCAGTTCATTAGACAACTAGATTGTTTTTTGCTGGAAGCAAAATAGAACATTTTAAAAATGTAGCTCCACACTGTGATATTTCCTGTGACCCCTGTCGTTGGGAGGAAGGATGAATCTGACTCCATGTTCTTAGAAAGCTAATTTATTATTTTATGATCTATATTATATTAAGAATACTATACTAAACCATGCTAAAGAATAGAGAAAGGATACTGACAGAAGGCTAAAAGATAATAATGAAAATCTCATGACTTTCTCCAGAGCCCTGCCACAGCCTGACCGTGGTTGCTCATTAAGTAAAGACAATTCACCTGTTGGATAAACAATCTCCAACCACATTCCAAAGCAGAAAAACACAGAAGAATCAAGTGAGATAATTATTGTTTTCCTTTTTCTCTGAGGCTTCTCAGTTTCCCAGGAGAAGAAACCTTGGGCAAAGAGCATTTTCCAGAAAATATGATGGTGACACCACACCTCCCTCTGCTAAAAAAAAACAAAACATAAAGCAAACAACTGTGCCATCAATGAGTTCCCTTTTCCTGTCTTTTTTCCCTCTGAATCATGTGTGCTGAAGAGTCTTAACTTCACCAACTGGTTCAGACTGAGCAGTAGAAAATAAACCATGAATGATATTTTGAAAGTCAGGTTTTGAACACCCAGGGTTCACTGATGTTAATTGCTTTAGTTTTGGCTACATTAAAAGCTGTAGCATTAAAATTCTTAAATTAAACTACATGAAACTAATGCTGGACTTAAAAAACAGATTCCAGTGTGACTGATAGTGGATGATAATTGAATATATCTTTGGAAACTAGGAGTAGGGAACTATTCAAAGATCTCTCAGGGAAGAATAAGCTTTCTGAATACAGCACTAAAGCAAAGGCTATATGCACATAAAGCTTACACAGAAATTAACCACTTACAGCTGTCCTGTTGATACAACTCTCCCCCACACTCCTCCGCTAATCTTTGGATGTCTGATACTAGCCAAAGGCACTTTGGGAGTGCTTAGGTGTGAAAATTTGATAGTGGTGAATCACTTTTGTCCAGATTTTCTTTTAAAATGCTAATGTATTGCTGATAGCAGAGTGCTCTGGACACTGCCAGTCCCTCCTTTCCCAAAGCAATCTGTATCCTGTATAACTGGTGTTGGAGAAGCTATCTAAGGAACAACACTTGAGGTACTCATTAGGTGTCTTTTACAGAAAGTGAAGGTTATTGTTTTATGGACAGTTCTGAACTATATCAAAATACAGATTGCACATTTTATGACAGAGTTGAACTGAAAACACTGACTTCTGTAGCTGTTAAATAATGAAAAAGAGAAATTTGTTTCCTAATTTGTAGATATCCATTCAGAACAGTGCCTTTTGAGCCCATCAGTTCATTCAAAATGTGGGACTAAAACAATAATTTTTTTAAAGACATCAAGTGATGGACAAGAAAAAAAAATTATGGAATTGAATTTTCTTTTAAATGACTTATCAATATTTGATTGCTTTCCAAAAGTTTGTCATACTAATGAGTGATGAATAATTAGAAATCTTTGCAAATTACCCTGCAAAAACAGTGTGTATCAAAAAGCTGCAGTTGAGGAAGAAGTCTTGCTTCAGACTTGCCAACACACAGAGACACTAGGCTGCAAACACAAAATAATGGGCTGGTCCCAATCCACCTGTCCTTTCCCTTCCTTAATCTTCTGTAGCTAAGCAGTAAAAGTGAACTAATGTGAAAAGGATTTAAAAAGTGACTTATCTTCAAGAAAAGACTTGGTGTCAAATGTGTTGCCTTCAGTGGGACTGTGCCATCTTATGTAATGGGTGGCCTTTCCTTAGGGCTGCAATAAAAACCTAGCACAGGATGCCAAAGAGCATTCCCCTAGCAACATGCCTGGGAAGGGCTGTGAGGAAGAATTAGCAACACCCTACACTTGTTTCTCAAGCACTGTTAACAGGGCCCTGCATACCAGCACTGGGTTTTAGCTCTTTTAACTCATGTGTTTTAGGGCTAAGACTTTTTTCTCCCTTCCTCAGACACACTGTACCAGGATCTCCTGCCAGCTGGCTGTTGGTTTCATAACCCTCCCTTCCTGTCATACTCACCTAAAAAGAGCAAAATGATTGAGCCCCATTTTTTATCTGCCAATGAGTGACATTTGTTTTTCTTACCCTAAAGGTGTATTGGAGTCCTGGCCTTACTGCATGCCATGAAACAAGTGTATGAAAACAAAACAATCTTGGGAGCCTCAAAGGAAACTCCTCCATCCTTTCTAGGGTTAGGACTTTTACAAATAATAAGCTGCATTAAGCATCTCCTATATTTAAGCATGAACTTTTTAATATAGGTTAAAAGTAGGAAGTTAGAATGATAATTGGTTCTGGTTCATTCACTACAACATCCTCACCCTCTCCAAAGTTATGGAATCTTTGATGTGCTCTGTGTTGTACTGGGTGTGGATTTGTACTGTGCTTTAACTTTAAACTTTATTGAAAGTTTAATATATGAAATAGAAGCTGATCAGTTACTTCAGAAGGTGTGATGAGGTACCCATTGATCCCGTCCATTTAGAGCTGGTTTGCTTTTTTATTTCCAAACAGGCTAGTGCATTGCAAATGGTTCCTTCTTTTTCAAGGAGTCACTCACATGAGGGATGAGGTCGTTTTACCCCTTCCATGATGAATGTTTAATTCTGTGTGAGGTGTGAGCCACATTAGCAAGAGCTTGTGTTACCTGTAAGTGCTTTGAAACTGTGTGGTTTACATTATTATCAGGGATAAGAACTGAAGTAGCTGCAAATATTATCACACATCTCCTGCACACTAGTAACTGGGCTAATGAATATCAGGGTTATAGCTCTTCCTCCTCCTGTTTTACAGATTTGTTGAGACATTTTACTGCCAGCACTAGCTGTTTAATGAATCAGATAAAATTAATTTTGAAATTGCTCATAGCTCATCATTTCATGTTGAAATCTCTCTTCTCTCATATTTTTCCAGCTTGAAGTAAAAATCTGTGTGCCTTCAGAAGACGATTGATGGAGTGCAGCAGGTAGTTTTCTTTGGAAAACACCTAGGGATGCAACATGACACAGTATTTGCATTACTGCTTTGTGCACTCATAATAGTGAGAATGGCTTTAGCAGCAAGCCCAGTTCAGCTATAAATAGTTAGAAATTAATAGCTGACCCTTTAAGAAAAGACAGCTCATACATTATCCTAAAGCTAAGTGTTAATTTCACAGGCTGTGTAAGGAGAACAAGGGAAATTCTGTCACATTTTGCATTTAGAATGTCAAATGTACAGTTGCTATAGGAAGGCACATTTCTCGTGGCTGTTTCATGTCTAGAAGGGCTGTGAGGAAAAAGCTGATGCTAAAACTGTTTCTGTTTTTACCTCTTACGTTCAGAAAATTCATCACAATAGAAGGATAAACATAAGAATTCCAAATTTTTATTTATAATAAAGACAAAAGATAGTAAGTTAGGCAGCAATCACAGGGTTGTGTAAAGACTATGTAATTTTTGGTGACTTTGCCACTAGTTTTGTAATATGAGCAGTGAGTGTTACATTACAAAACATTTGGTTCTATTTCACTCAAGTAGATTTCAAAAAGTTCCATCTTTTCATGTCTACCAGGTGTGTACATGAAATTCAGTTTATTTATTTTTCTTACTGGACAGCGTGTTACTGAAAAAAAATGTACTGTTTTTATATGGCATTATTTCTGTAAAATTCCATTAAAATATTTAGGATACTTATTACCCCTAATGTGCTGAACTAGCTGGGATTTTACTGATGAGAATGGAAGATCTTGACTAAATATCTAAGAGTTTCATTATGATTGCCCCAAAATGTTTATTAGGATGGTGTGGTGCTCAACAAACCTTGACCTTAAAACCTGACTTTTGTTATTAGCAACCACTTTTAATACTAAATGAACATAAATTATTGATGCAAAAGTATTCATGCAAGCAGAAGGATTGTTGTATAGCTCCTCGTGTACCTTCCACTGAGGTCAATGTCAACCCCACTGTTGGCATAATTGGCAAGTTTGCCTCTTTGCTGTGAATGATGTGCTGCAACTCCACTTCCTTTTGTCACATCTGAAGCCCTGGCTGTGGTTAGGGCTGTGCTGTGTGGAAGTGAAGATAATCCCTGTCCTGAGAACAGACTGAGAAAAAAGCTGATGCTAAAACAAAGAGCTGTTCCACCCCTCTTTGCTACGGCTGCGCTTCAGTTCTTTGATCTTAATATGAGTTTTACTAATTGAACTGCATTTTAATGGTTTACTAATTGAACTGCATTTTATAAATATGCTCAGACACATAAGCATGATGATTGCTTCCTGAAAATATTGATCAAGTCTTGCAGCAGGAATAGGGAAGATAAGATACAGGTGAAAGGCATTTTGGGCTGTGAGCAAGCCTGTAAGAAATGGATTCTTTGTCTGGATCCTGGTAATGCTGTATGGCTCATGTCCCCTAACTCTGGCATTTCTGCACAATCACAAGGGAAGTTGTGCTTGCAGCATAAATGCATGTGTGAAGCAGGAGTTTGAATTATGACTGACCAAAGGTTTTTATCACAAATATCAATTTTGATTTCTGAGATGCATAGTAATGCACAATTTTGTATGTGCAGACATTTTTTCCTAAATTCACCCAACTGGGAGTGTATAAATATGTCATCAAGGATCCACATCTCCTCTGCTTTTCTGAAAGTTTTGAAAAAATACAAGGTTCTTCCCATGATAATGAGTAGTGCAAATGATTAGAAAAGTATGGGTTTGTAAACTTTCAAATATTTTCATTTTGGTCCCCAGGAAAAAGAAATATAAAAGGAAATACCTTGTATTTTGGCTCATTGAAGTTTTGGAAATATTTGTGCTTGTACATACAAAGGCTCTTTTTCCCTGATGTTCAATTTCTTTCTTGGTTTCATGTAAGAAAGTGTACCAGGTGGAAGGAAAAATTGGTCTGAAAATGCAGCTGTTACTTTCTGGTGTTTTTTTTTCAGAATAATAAACCACTCAGAGTAGGAGAGAGCAAATAATGATAGAATTACCAGAAAGTTGATAATCCATATTTTGTAATCAGCACAATAAAGTGCATATGTTTAATACAACTTCCACCTTGTAAGCAACTAATCCTTTCCATATCTAATAATACCATAATTTTCCATAATTAAAATCCTTCATGTTTTAGTGATTGTGTTGATTTAGCACAGCCTGGCTGTTGGTAGCAGGGGGGCCACAGAGGTGGCTCCTGTGAGAAGCTGCTGGAAGCTTCCACCACGTCCAGCAGCGTGGGAATCCACAAAATCAGAGGGTTTTGGGAAAGCTGCAAAAGGCAGCCTCAGAGACAGCAGAACTGTGATTAGAGCTGAGCAGCAGCCATGAGATTGGTCAGCAGAAAAATTATTAAGAAAGTAGAAAAGCAAGGACAAATAGACCAATGGTCTGTGTATTAATGCTTGTCTAGAATAACTCCCTGAGCTGCAGAAAAGTTTATCTAGTGAGATATTAGGAAGTTCTAAGCTGCAGAAAAGTTTATCTAGTGAGATATGAGGGAGTTCTCAGCTCAATAATGGAGCTTTGTGCACTGTGTTTTAAGGCTCACAAGCAGGAATTGTATTTGAAAGAAGCAGGCACTGTTTAACCAAAGGTACCTGTGCTTACAGTGGTGGATGGAACCACTGCCAATCTGCTTTTGCTTTGTGTGATTGGTCAAAAAGCTTACTTTGGAAGTAGTAACATTAGGTTCTTGGTCTGCTGCTGGGGATGTGAGCTGCTGGCATCTTCCCATTGTCATAGCCATGTAATGAGAGTGATGCTGGAAGATGAACGAGCTCAGGGCAGTTCCCAGCAGCCCTGTGCTGCTGGTGATTTGTATCAGGCAGTGATACAGGGCAGGTGGGTGCAGAGAAAGCTGTGATCCAGTGGGAGACCCAAATGGAACGAGAGGGCCCTTGCTCCCAGACTAGAGGAGCCTGTCCTTGGGGGACTGCACCCTGTGAACGAGTGGCCCACGCCACAGCAGTTTTGGGAAGACTGTTTGCCTGTGGAAGGGACTCAGGTTGCAGCAGTTCTGGCAGGATGGCTGCTCATGAAATTAAAGCCATGCTGGAGAAGTTCACAGAGAGCTGTCTCCCATGGGAGGGACCCCATGGCATAGCAGAGGAAAGATTCCCCTCCCTGAGTGAACAGGTCTCAGATGATGGACTCAGATTCCTCTCCCTGAGTGAACAGGTCTCAGATGATGGACTGACCAAAGCCCCCACGCCCTGTCTCGCTGTGCTGTCAGTGAGAAAGAGGGAGGGGGCTGGGGGAGAAAAAAGGTGCTTTAAAAGCTTATTTTGCTTCTCATTATCCTCCTCTGCTCTCTTAATAATAAATTTACCTTTAAATGTGAACCCGTTTTGCCCTTAGAGCCTTTTCTCCCAGTTCTCAACTCCTGGGTCCTTCATTAATTTTTTTCCCCCTCACCTCTGCCCAGCTCTAGCAGCAGAGAGCCAGTGAATGGCTTTTGTGGGTGCCTGGCATTTGGCCAGTGTCAAACCACAGCAGTCACATACCTGAGTAGAGATGCTACAAGGCAAAACACATGGCTGAAAAAGAGTGGAGTTGTCCTTGGTAAGTGATCTCATACTGCAGTTGCCCTTGAGAAAACCAGGAGTTGTCCTTGGTGAGTGATCTCATACTGCAGCTGCCCTTGAGAAAACCATTCTGCAGCTCAGGTGGGAGCTAAATCCATAAACCCTTCAAATTGCTGCTGAATCGTACAGGTTAAACTTGTTCTCTAACTCTCTTGGAATGTGTAGCAGTAAACAGGAGTGTCTGTTTTACAGCCTCCTGACAGGCTGGTTACTGTTCACTTTGTGGGAATTTGTAGCTCATTTTTTCCTGAAGCCTGCATAGTTTCTCACAGTCTGGCTTTGTTTTTCCAGGTACAGACAGGAAGGCAAGTGCTCCCACTGGGGATGGGATCTTGCCCCTGGACTCTGTCTGTGTCACCCAGCACTGTTGGGTTGCACGTGGTGGGGGGTGAGGAGCAAGGACACGAAGACATCTCACCTCCACATGTTCCTGTGGCAACAGAGAGATTTATTTTCCATGCCCCCCCCTTTTAAAGGGCATTTTGAAAGACTCAGTCTGGATATTCTCAGTGGTCTGAGCTCCACACCCCCTGGGGATTTGGCCAGTGCAATGCTTGCAGCTTCATAAGAGATCTGTCAGTCAGTCCTGGGCTTGGTATGTGATACCCTCTAACACAGCACCAGCAAAAAAAGCTCAGTGGTCTAAAGCTTTTTTGTTTAAATTAACATTTTTAGGTCCCTCAAGACTAAGCCATTATCAGAGGGAAGTTGAATATAGGTTCAAAATAAATGATGCAAGCTATTCAAATAAGTTCCTTAACATTAAATATATTTAAATGCAGTTTGACCATTACCTTTCTTCCTAGTGTAGGAAAATCTCTACATTTACTGCACAGGAGCACAGCTTTAACAGAGATGAGGATATATGTAAACTAGCTGCTGTAAGTATTTCCAGAATCCTTGTTTTTCTTTTGGGGAATTAGGAGGATTTTTAAGTTACTCAAACTTCAATTCAACTCCTGAACATCTTTTGAGTTGAATTTTTACTTTTAAATTATATATTAATTTCATATATGAAAATTAATCATGATGCTAGAATTATGGAATCTGATATTTGGGGCATTTAGAAAAGTTTAAATTCTGCAGCAATACTTGCAGACTGGAGTTTGGAAAACTTACATGCTGATAATGTGGGAAATTCCTTCAGGGTGAATTTAGAATGCTTCAGCATTGCTACAGTAATGCCACATTCCATCCTTTTCCATTTTGATTTGGTTATTTTGGAAATCACTTAAGGGAAGATCACAAAAGCCAATGCAAAACATAGAAAAATGTGTGACAGTCATGCTAAGAAAAAGTGTACATAGAGACAATTTAATGAAGTTATGGATGTTTCAGTATTAATCTAGTAACAATGTGATGAATACAGAGTGAAGGAAGATCTTTTTCAGGAGAAATAATATCTTGAACCATCATCTTTACATATATTATACATTTCAGGCATGTTCATGTACCATTCCTTCAAAGCAACTTCATCTCTCTGTCTTGCTGAAGAATTTAGTTATGTAGCATTTTCTTTCATTGATCTAGCAATGGAAATGTCATTCAAAGGAGATGTGGAAGGAGAAGGGAAAAAAACCCAAGTAAATATAAGGACACAGCTGTTCTGTAAGTTACATATTCTCTGAGCAGGTTTAGTTCACAGAGTTCTTGGTGCAGCTCAGGAGGCACTGCTGCCCCTGGGAACCTGATGAAAAGAAGAACTTAGCAGTGAAGTTCCATTTAGCTCCATCTAGAAAACATAGCAGGTGCAGGCTGCTGATGGAGCCATCTGCTACAGGAAGACTTAATGTCTGAGGAAAGGGAAGTCTGGAGGAAGTGAGCTGGGCATTTGTTGTCAGCATTTGCTTTTTATATCTGCTCGTTAGCATAGCTGCAGTTCAGCAGTTCAGCAGGATTTTCTCAACAGCAAACAGAAATTTGACTGAAATGTGATAAGCTTAGCACTTTATTTGCGTTTGTTGTGTGGTAAATTTAGCTGTTTCTTCCCTCCCCATGTCATTCTCATCATGGCATAGTCAGAAAATAGATGTTTAAATTTAAATATATTTGAAAGATTATAGTGGGAAGAGACAGAAACATTAATATTTGCACTTGGTAATGCTTTCCATTATATATTCCACTGGTATCTTTGCAAAATACCTCATCTATCTGTAGCTCCCATAGAATCTCAAAAAAGAAAAGGGTGAAATTGTGAAGGTAGTGATGTTTCTTTATTGTTCCAAGTCATTTAAAGATGAAGTAGCTATGGAATCAGTGTCCAAATGCAGGTATGGATACAACTGGAGTTCTTATAGTTTGTCCATGTCACAAGAGCATCATGACCTTGTCTTGATCAAGAGTGGAGTAACTGAGTGTAGTGAGCTCTGGCAAACATGAGGATTTAATCAGGAACCAAATGTGCTAAGCATTGGTACGGTGTGCAGATGAACAAAAATTACAGCTACTGAACCTAGATACTGAAATGATAGATGGAAATCAAACAACAAACAAAAAATAATATTTTTAACTGCTTTAGGCACTGGATGAGAGCCTGAACACAGTGAGAACACTGATAGAAAGAAGGAGGCAATTTGCCTGAATGTTTTGTCATAGATCTTCAGTGTTTTTCAAAACAGAAACATTAAATGAAAACCACCAAAGATTTAATGAAGAACTGATCTGAATCTCACCAAAGTCCTACACACCAGTAAGATAAGTTTCCAAATGGATGGATGAAATGGCAATTAATAAGTATTCTTCCTGTTAACCTAAAATGGCTATTATAAACATAAAATTTCATATCCAAAAGGAAACACGTACTTAAACCTAATAAAAAAAAGTAAAGCATGCCTGTTTGGCTGATCCATCAAGGTATCCATCAGGGTCTGTACATTCACATGTTGTTCTGTTTCTTCAGATACATTACTGGTGACTCATCAAGCTACAAATGTCACAATCAGTTTTTATTAGACAATGAAATGTTATTAAGCTTAATTGTATGAAGACAAACTTCAAAGAGAAATCTTTAACTTTTTTTTTAAGGAGAAAAGTCATTATGGTTTTAGTGCCTGGCCAAATGGGAAGAGCAGCTGTTACTTGTTACCTATCACTTTTTATAAACTTTACTTTCAGTGCATTTTGGAAGGAAACAGAAAGAGCCATTTAACAGGATCAAGAATTGTTGAATTAATACACATAGCTCTGTGTGTCATCTGTTGAAAGGAGAGACACAAAGTAGATACTGTGCTATATTGCAATGTTTTCTACATAGAGCCATTTCTGAATAACTTCCTGTCATTTATTCTGAGAGGATTATATATCTCTTATGTAAATTCACAATATTTGGCAAGTGTTAGAGAAATAATTTTGCTTTTATACCCTTTTGTTTTGAATTTCTTGTTCTTTAAAATCTTTTCTTTTTTTCAGCATTTGTCTTTAATCTTTCACAAGCAAACAGAGTTTTTAAAGTGCCAGTTCTCTTGTTTCCCTTGTCTGTTCCTCATCATTTGTATTCACTACTTGGTCTACATTTTGTTACTCCAAACTTCCCTCATGTAAATTATGCAGAAAGCAGTATTGATTAGAGTTGTATTGTCAGTGAACTTCACTGAACTAAGTCATTAAACATTGAAATAAACTTTTAGGGGATACTCATTGATAGTTCTGTCAAGTAAAGTAGAAATTTTTCAGCTTGATATTAGCTGAGATAGCACTTTGGACTGGAAGAGATTTCCCATCATTTTCTATAGATTTCATGATGTTGTTTCATTCCCTTTTTTATTAAATGTAGTAGTGTCCATCAAAATGAAATGTTAAGTTCCAAAGCAGCAGCTACTGGATCAAATTATGAAACAAGGTGTAACAGAAATGGTGACCTGACTCTGTTGTGAGAGATGCTGTCTGAGCAGGCAGCATTAACAGTGCTGTATTTCAGGGTGGTAGCACTGAGCTCTTAGACAAAAGGTTTAGATGGGCAGTGGAAAATCAGACCAAAGGTATTATGGACATAAATGATAAAGAATATTAGAAGTGAAAAGGGTAAATTTAGGGGAAGAATGAGTTGGTGTGCTCAATTGAAAGACTAAATCCTGTAGAACTTGTGTGAAAAATCACTAAGAGTTCCCTTTTGAAAAGGAAAGTATGTTTTTACTCATCCATTAATAAATAGCTAAGTTTGATTCCACTGAGCATGTCTGTCAGTTCTAGTTTATACTGTAAGGGTTAAGTGAGAAGAAATTACAGAAGGAGTTAAACTTCATTATTCAAAGGAGAAGTCCATATTTATGCAGTCTGTATTTGAATAGTTGTAAAGAATTCAGGCATTTCCTTTTCAGAAGAGGTCCATCCCATATTATGGCTGTACAAATACGGTGAGGATTCTTTGCTGCAGACACAGTGCCTGCTGAATGACAGCTCGAAGAAGGAAAAAATCTCAACACACCTATCTGTATGTTTGCAAGGAGGAGTTATTTTTATATTGGTTTAATCACAATATAAAAATATTGTGATTAAATAGGTTTGCACAGTCCTTCCTCATGTTAAATCTCTGGGGTTTCTTTCCTGTGCACTTTCTAGTGGATGAATACAACTCTTTTTCTTTGGGTCATTTTCAGTGTCATGTTGTTCCATGATGATTCAACTTGCTATTTCATTTATTGGGGCCAGATATCTATGCCAGCTGCAAATTTTCAGAAATCTCCTTCTTCTCCTTTACTCATTGATGGGAACTGACAATTGCATCCTTTTCCTGATGGGTCATGGATTCTACACTGCCAAAAAGTCTGCCAAAACAATGCTAGGTTCTTTTGGTTTGTTTGCAATTAGTGTGTTAAAAAATCAGAATAAATAGATGCAAAGGGCCTGATACTCTAGATGCTAACTGTGTAAAAACAAAATAAAATATGCCAGCACTGCTAATATTTTTTGGGCTATTAAACTTAGAATTGGTTGGCCACTGAAGTCTACTGAAGTAGTCATAACCTGCTATAATCATATACATCCTGACAATGGGATTTTTTATTTCAGCTGTTAATAAATCAAGCCTGGAGCACAAGGTTATGTACACTGTTCTCAGGAAATCATAGAATCACAACATGGCTTGGGTTGTAAGGGACCTTAAAGATCATGGTTCCCACGCACTTGCCTTGCTAAGGGACATCTTTCACTAGATCAGGTTGTTCAAAGCCTCATCCAGCTTGGCCTTGAACACTTCCAGAGATGGGGCATCCACAGCATCTCTCAGCAACCTGTTCCAGTGCCTCAGTACTCTCAGAGTAAATAATTTCCTCCTAATATCTAATCTAAACCTACACTCTTTCAGTTGCAATCCATTCCCCCTTGTCCTATCACTATGTGCCCTTGTAAAAAGTCTGTCTCCATCTTTCTCTACCTTTTGGGTATTGGAAGCCACAATTAAATCATCCCACAGCTTTCTTTTCTCTGGGCTGAAAAATTAAAATTCTCTCAGCCTTTCTTTGTAGGAGAGATGCTCCATCCCTCTAATCATTGTGGTGGCCTCCTCTGGACTCACTCCAACAGCTCCGTGTCCTTCCTGTGCTGGATGCAGCACTGCAGGTGGAGTCTCACCAGAGCAGAGGGGCAGAATCCCCTCCCTCTCCTCCTGCCCACGGTGCTTTGGGTGCAGCCCAGCACACAGGTTGTCACATTCACATTGTCTCAAAAATCCCTTCTCCCAGGATTTTTCTCCTGGGAAGCTGAGAAGCCTCAGAGAAAAAGGAAAACAATTCTTGTCTCATTTGCTTCTCCAGTGTTGTGGAATGTGCTTGGAGATTGTTTACCCACAGGTGATTGTTTCATTGGATTCTGCTGTGAGTTGTTTTCACTCTTTGGCCAATCAGTGCCAAGCTGTGTCAGGACTCTGGAGAGAGTCATGAGTTTTCATTATTATCTTTTTAGCCTTCTGTAAGTATCCTTTCTATATTCTTTAATATAGTATTTTTTAGTATTCTTTAATATAATATAGTATCATAAAGTAGTAAATTAGCCTTCTGAGAGCATGGAGTCAGATTCATCATTCCTTCCTTCGTCAAATACAATAGGCTATACCAGCACTGGCAGCAACCATGCAGCGAGGACCAGCACTGACTGCCACCAGCACTGGGGATGGCCTTGAGGCCAGGAACAACTGGAAACAGGATTGGCCACGTGGCCACCACCATCCTGGACTGGGAGTGGTGAGGCAGAGTGGAAATTTTCCAGAATAGGAATCTATTTTGATTTAGGTGAAATGTACATCTTTGAGTTAAGTCTGTAGCTTGCTGTTTAGTCTGATTCAATTGATAAAGCTTGAGAACAAATAAGCCTGCAAACACTGGTTCTCTGCTGAATTAAGAAAAGGAAAGGGTGAAGACATGTAGAGAAAACAACAGGGGACACTGAGGTCAGTGAGGAAGGAGTTGAATTCTAGATGGAGGGGATTGAGGAGATACCTTACTTTTTATGGGCTGAAATTCTCTTGTGGGGCTATGGTGAAGATATAATTGATACATCAGACTTTGTTTTTTCCCGGTAATTCATGGAATGCATTGTGGGGATGTACCATTCTAACTACAACTGTGAGCAGAAGCACCAGTGTTGAAATAAGCAGATGTTGCAGTAGCTGTGGTCCAATGAGAAGCTTGAACAGAGAGAGATGAGAAATTCTGCCTCAGGAATAAAAGAAGGAAACCTCTGTTTTCCCAGAGATGGATGAAGAGAACTTTTGTTTTTATGCTAGAACAGCTCATCCTTAAAATATCACTCCAATAAGTTGACATAGCCCATGAAAGCAGCTGTGGGAGAGCTGCAAGGCATTGGGAGGGACTTTCACACTGTGAACACATTTTCCTTTTCCAGGCGGCTGATTCACTGTGACATTGAAGCCATGAGAGAACTGTTTCCTGTGGAAAGGTCTTAATGGCATGGCAAGAGAGACTCCTCTCCCTAAGAGAACTGAAGAAAGACTATTTTAGAGGTGATAAACTGACTGAAATTCCCAGGTTTTGTCTCCTACGTTGTCAGTGGGAAAGAAAAGAGGTTGTGGGGAGAGAAGTGTTCTGAAAATTTATTCTGATTTCTTATTATTATTTCTTTTAATTTTGTTAATAAATTTTTCTTTATACCGTTTTAAGTTTTAGCAGCAAAAAAAGAGTAAATAATTCTAGTGGGTGCATGGGCATTTGGCCAGCATTAGACCCACTGCACGCAGCCATCTCTGATGGCCGCATATTCCACGTGGATGCTTCCAACACTTTGTCTTTTCAGAGATTCTGTGGCGCTGGGCTTTGAGCTGGGACCATGAGCGGGCAGAATTCCAGAGAGAGACCTCACACTCACCTCCCTGACAAAGGCTTTGGTTTTCAGGCAGCAGCAAAGCCAACAGGAATGGCTGTGTGCAGATGCCTTTGGGGCCACGGAATGCTGCAGTGCCCCAAACACACTGGGTTTATAGCAGTGCTGTGGGTGGGACAGGCCCCAGTTGCTGCTGGCACAAGTGGCCTGGACCAACCCGGGAGTGCCCCATGGCTGTGGGGCTGCTGGGGCTGGCCCTGGTCCCTCCCTGCTGCAGGGGCAGAGGCTGAGGGGCCTCCTGGGGCTGTTGCAATCAATGTCACCATTGTCCCCATGCAACACCTCTTGTGACACCGGCGGCACAGCGGCACCGGGCTGGGATGGGATGGAACAGATCTGAGCTGCAGAGGTGAAGGGAGCTTGTGGTGACATCTGCAGGGTCAGTGCCAGGACAGGTCAGCACAGGGGGAGGAAGGACCATGGCAGGCAGGACTGATCTGAGCAGCCCCATGGCACAGCCATCAGTCCCTATTTCGTTCAGAGAAGAATGACTTCTCCCACCCCCCAGATACCCCTGGACCCCACAACACCCCTGGTGCCCCACACCCAGGCCCCAAAGCTGGGGATGGACCCAAGGACACCAGGGCAGTGTGTGTCCCATGGAACAGCCCCACAAGGACTCCTGATCCAGCCTGAGAGCCAGTGGACAACCAGCAGGTCCCCACTAAAATTAGGGTGGTCACAGCCACCCCTCCATCCCTGTGTGAGAGGTGCTGGGGTCCCCTTGCTGAGCCAAACAGCTGGCATTGGGGTCCCTGTGAATGTCACATGTGTCCCCCCTCCCACCACGGGTGGAGATGCTGGTGTGGCTGAGGCAAGCGTGGAGAGAGGGTGGATGGTGGGACAGTGTTTGTGTGTCCATGTCTATCAGGAATTGACCCCATCCTCTCTGCCCTTCCCTACACACAGAGGAAAGAGATGCACACCCAGGATACACATCTTGGCAGTGGAAATGACCACTGCCTTGTATTGGGGGACACTGGGGGATGGGATTCCCACGGGATCCAGGTCTGGCTGTGCAGGGTTGCTGTTGCCCCCGGCAGTGCTTGGTGCCTCTGGGCAGCATCGTCCTGACGGGCTGGTGTCCTGCTAGGGGATCCAGGAGCCCATCAGGGATACCAGCGCCTGCGGGAGGAAAGGTCTGGCAGTGCCTGTCCCAGCCAGGGCAGCAGTGAGGGTCAGCAATGTCCCTGTACCCTCCGGCTGCACATTCCCCATTTTTTCCCCAACAGCCTCACCCCGAACCCCAACAGCAGCAGCAGCCTGAGCCCTCCAGGCAGCCCTGAACTCACATCCGACAGCAGAATTCCTGCTCGGAGCAGAGGCCGATGCGGCCGATCCCCGGCGGGCAGGAGCGGTGGGAGCAGAATCCCCCGCGGCGCTCGCAGTCCTGGGCTGATGCTCGAACCGGGGACAGCCCTGCAGGGCACGGAGAGAGGAGACTTTCAGCCGAGATGCTGAGCACAGCCCCTGGTCCCTGCACGGCCAGCGTTAGCCCAGGCCTGCTGGTCCTCTGACACAGCTGCTGAGCAGGTGCCTGCAGCAGAAATCCAGGTGAGTTTGTGGCACTTGGATCGGAGACAGTCACCACACCCCTAAGTGGGCTCTTGGAGAGGTGTCCATCGTGCCTGCTGCCTCCTTCCTGGAGCAAGGGAGAACTCCAAGGGTAGAAGCAGGATTTCCCTTCCCCCCTGCTCCTCCTCCTCCTCTCCAGCAGGGCTGCTGTGCCCAGTGCTGCTGACTCAGAAATGCAAGGGTCAGGAGGCACAGAGAGGGGTCAAAGCCCAGATTTGGAAGGATGAGAGCTTTAATACAATGCCCCAGCTCTGGTCCCAACAGCAGAATCTGCAGCTGGAGTCTTTCCTTAAAGGTGTGGGGTCAGAGGGACCCCGGCGGGGATGGCACAGCCACCAGGAGAACTCACACCTGACTCAGCGGCCCAGGTGACAAAACTTCCCTAAAGAACACTGACAGAGGACAAACCCTCCACATTTCTTACCTGTCACTCCCTGGAGCATCAGGAGGAGCAGAGCACAGAGGACAGGCAGGATCCGCATGCCTGGGAGTCGGCAGCAGAGTCGCAGCTCTGGGGAGAAGAGAAAGGAGGCAGAGGTGAATGGGAGGGTCCCTTCCTGCAGGTCGTGCAGCACCTGCACGGAGGCAGAACCGAGGAGAGGGGATGTGATCAGTCACTGGTGGGAGGATGCACTCTGCAGCCCAAGAGTCGGAGCTTCCTGGCACCAGCAGCAGCAGTTTGGTCTCTCCACGTGGCACAATATCCCTTGAGATGGCTGAGTCCTCCAAATGTCCAGCCCCAAAGCTTCTTTTTTCCTTCCCCTGACAGAGAAAAACAAGCAGAGCTTTCCTCATCTGACACCTGAGAAGGATTCCCAGGCCTCCAGCCCAGGATCTTGTGTCATTCTGCCTTGCATAAGCGCTGCTTGGTGCTGTGGTTTGCTGGACAGCTCTGGGGACACACACAGCATCCCTGTTCGTTAGGCCTTGGCAAACATTCAGCTTTCACCACACAAAGGAGCTCTGTCCCCCTCCCTCCACGGGAAGCAAGCTCTCTATGCTTCACTTGAAAATAACTGGGAAGAAGCCACTTGGGATGACATCCACAGACCTAGGAAGGACAAGCTTTAATTGTGGCTTTGTTTGGTGGAGTTTGCTGTGTGTAACCCTTTGCTGTTTGCTGGAGCATCTTCATAAATGTTTTCAGGCTTGCTGCAGTTTCATCAAGCGTTATGTGTGAGGGGATGGATTTTAAAAACACGCTCGTGCCTGGTGTATGTTCACTGAGCAGTCACATGGATCATGGGATCACACAATGATTTGGTTTGGAAGGGACCAGGAGGCTCCAGCCAGCTTCCATGGGCAGGGATGCCTTCCAGTAGATGCTCCAAGCCCTATCCAACCTGTCTTTGAACACTTCCAGGGATGGGGCTGTTGCCACATTTCTCTTCACAGAGAAAAGCAAAGCACAACTTCCCAAAAATATTCTGAGATTCATATTCCCTGAACCTCAGAGAAAAAAAAAATCCTTATCTCATTTGCTGTGCCTGTGTTGTTCACAAGTAAAATACATTGTAGAAAATTGTTTACCTAAAAAAAAAAAATAGTAATTAAATTGTAGTGTGAGTGTTTTAATTCACTAACCAATTAAATCCAAGTATGTGTGTGTCGGGACTGTCAGCTGAGAGATACTGTGCAGTTGAGTGAAGTTAAATACTTAACAAATTCAATCTAAATATAATGTAACATAGTGTAATATAGTATAAAATAATATAACAAAATAAAGTAACTAGTTAGCCTTCTAATAAAATAGAGTCCTCCTCATCATTCCTTCCTTCATTGGAAATACCTTATTTCCAATATGGGGCAGCCACAGCTCCTCTGCACAGTATATGAATATGCCTTTGATCCAAACAACTAACCATGTTGTATTGTTTTGTCCCTCACTCCCCAGTGAGGGACTTTGTGCAAACTATTTGCAGATCTGTACCCAGGGGGGTGTTCTAGATTGCAAGGCAGGATGTATTCTATTACCATCTGTATGGCAGTTGTCATGTGTCAAGTGGGCAATTCTC
>JAYDZK010000268.1:4379471-4395357 GCA_034509185.1 Euphonia xanthogaster
ATTGGATTCTGCTGTGAGTTGTTTTCACTCATTGGCCAATCAGTGCCAAGCTGTGTCAGGACTCTGGAGAGAGTCACGAGTTTTTATTATTATCTTTTTAGCCTTCTGTCAGTATCCTTTCTTTATTCTTTAGTACAGTATAATAATATAATATAATATAATGTAATGTAATGTAATATAATGTAATATTAGATAATGTAATATATCAAATTAGCCTCTGAGAACATGGAGTCAGATTCATCATTCCTCCCTGCCACGGAGGTCCCTACAAATACAATATTCTATAACTTGTGGTTTTCTTATCTCAGGTTACAAACATGGCACACTATCCTTATCTAATACATTCATCCCACCTATTTTGCTAATGCTTGCTTGTACTATTACACACTTTATTGCTGTGTCATTTACATTTCGTCTGACATTGTGTAATAATTATGTTCCTGTTTTTTTTGTTACACTTTTCTGTGCTTTGTGGCAGCTCTTTCTTTAAGCATGAAAATGGCAGCTAGCGAGCGTTCCGCTGTGTCGCTTAGCGCATGCGGGGTGGGCCCTGGTCCTGCAGGAAAAGCAGTCAGCCAAACCCACATATTACATTATATTACACTGCCAAAGCTCACATTCCTTTCCCTTATCACCTTAGTCCACTTGGTGTTTGTTTTTCTCCAGGAGCAGTTAGCATTAGGCATGGCATCCACCATTTGGTGTCGTCTGGGGCTGGGCTTCTTGTCTTGCAGCCAGTGACGCCTAACTTTCATTCATCTACACTTGATACTAAGGTGCTTGCCTTAAGGGAGTCCTGTTTTCCACTTACCAAGTTATCATAGATCTGAATTGTTCTTACTCATGTCTCAAAGCTTCATGCTTTCAAAGTTTTGCTTCGTTTCTTGCATGGTATATGTTCTGAGGTAAGAAAAATCTCACACTCTCACCCATGCAAAATCCATCCCTTTATGTGTCCTGTTCACCACAGACAATCCATCATTGGCAGCGTTTCAATCTGGTCGTTTGCTCACTCAGAATCAATTCACAGTATAAAACATCTATTCATCTATATTAGGAAAAATTAATTTCTATAGATGGGCAAGGGGACATCCTCTTGAAATCTATATAGAGTGTTGGAATTGATTAAATTTGGATGAACTGAGATATGTTTTCAGTTGCATTGACAAATGTTTTGAAATGACCTCATGCTTTTATTCTTTGTGTTAGACAGGGCTATGAAGAACTGGAAAGACAGCTGAAAGAAGTGTTTAAGGAGAGGAGCAACATACTTCATCAACTGTTAAAGACTTCTAAAGAACTTCAGGGAATTAAAGTAAACCTTCAGGTTAGACTCTGTCTCAATTTTTATAAGATTGCTTACCTTAGCATTTTCTTATTGGTGTCTTTTAATTACAAAAAAAGTTTCTTTTTATAAATCATTAAACATGTGAATAATTCCTATTTTGCTTGTTTTGTTGATCTTCCACTTAACATAAACCTGACGGTGTAGTGGAAAATTTCATCCTAATGTGTTTGGGCCTTTGTCAACTCAATAAAAATAAAGAAAATATGAAAATAGAACATACTAAAAGGAAGGGAAGGACAAGAAATATGCAGTATTAATGGAGCTGACACACATTTGAAGCACGGACAGATGACTCTTCAACTAGATAAAGTTGAAAAGAAGGGTATTTTATTGCAGCTCTGGACACATGTGGAATCATTTACAAATACAAGTGCAAATCATTAAATATGTGAATAATTCCTATTTTGTGCAAGGAGTTGCAGACTCCTGCTCTCTTTTTATCCTGAAAAGGTTTTACATATCCAAGTGGTTTCTAAGGACTCATAATACATAATCATTACCTGCCTGCTTTGTGTTATAATCAGCTGAAAATCCATTGTGGCTGCTCAGTGGTGCTCCCTTAATGGGTTGGTGGGATTTTGAAATAGGGGAGTGGGTGTATGGGAGGAAGAAAGTCGTCTTCCTCATGGTGAGGTCTTTATCTATGGCCATTTAGCAGGGCCTTTGCACCTGCTGGGCACGGTCCAAGCCTCTCCTAACTGTTGGATTATTCTTGAGGCAAGGTATTTCTATGGTCTCTGCTTCTTCAATTGCTTCATCTGTCCTTGTCACTTCTAGCTTCTCTTTCTGACTAGATTTGTTTCTCTTTAACTAAGGTATGTGATCTCTGCTAGCTTAGTTTCTTAACTGATTTTATAAATCTTAACTAAAACACGTAATCTTCCACGATCCCAATTACATTTCCAGCTGGCCCCTTGCCTCACATTTGCACTGGCAGCTCTTGCAAAGGATGGCCTTTGCTGCTGCAGCTTGGATCTTTGCTGCTGAATTCCATACACTCCGTTTAGTTGCTCAGTTTACCTTCCTGACATGCCATCTACACAGCCTGGCTGGATTTACTGCTGGGCATTGCTCCACAAGTGCAGCTGACAAACTGTGCTGGATGAGCCTGTGGTGAGAGCTGAGACTTCTCTTCCTTTTTAACTTCTGAAAGTTAAAAGGGGCAGTAAAATAACTCTGAACTCACGTCAGTTCCTCAGAGGAAAAACTAGATTGAAAATGCTTCCCTGGATTTGAGGTCCAGATATTCAGCTGAGGGAGCACCTGTTTTTTTCCCAGTAGAGTCTGTTAGTCTGGTGAAAACATTTAGACTATTATCATTAGAAATTGGTCTCTGTATTTCATGCCATTTTAAAGGAAATCATTTTTCTGACAATGCATCTTTGTCTTCATTGATGTCAGCTAGCTGGGAAAAACAAAAGGAGAAGAATCACTCTTACCTGTTCCCAGGAGAGTACTAGTGGTGTGTATGTACCAGTGCTGTGCTATATTATAGTATTATGTTATATTTTCTTATGTTTCAGACCTCTCTGGTTTGAATTAATCAACCCTTTCATTTTTGGGGCTTTTGCTTTGAGAGTTGGGTTTAATTTGGGGTTTTTTTTGGTTTTTTTTTTGAGTGCTTTATCACCATTATTGTAGTCTTTTTCTTACTTTTTAGAGAAATATCCTCTCCTTGTAGCAAATTTATTTTAGAGTGTAGCACAGTTGAAGGTACTATTCAGAAAAATTACACTGCGATATATTTGAGACTCAACAGTACAGAGATCTTAATAAGGGCAAAAAGTATTATCTGTAGTATTATCTTCTGCATATACACACTTACTTGGTCATAAAATTCTAATGCTTTTGATCATTTTTCTGTTTCTAAATCTGCTTATTGTATTTATCTCTCATTTAGTATTTGAAAAATACAGCTCCGTGCAGTTAACTGTGTATGAGCTACAGTAAAGAAAAATCAGAGTATTCTTCCATTTTTTTTAAGTGGTAATGTCTGCAATTCACCAGGACCATTTTGTGAATGAGAGCTAAGTATTTTCACAGATTATTAATAAAAAGGATCTCTTTAATACAGTTTTTTTTTTGTTGTTGTTGCTATCAGTCTTTAAAAAATGATGAAGCATCAACCAAAATTGATGTACAGAAACTTCTGGAACTGGGCCAAAACCAAAGGTAAGACCCTCCCTTCCTTCCTTCTCTTTCCATTTCCTGACTAAAAGCTGTCAGACTAGCAAATTCCACCTTTCCTTTTACCATGTAGATAAACACTGCTGCATTCCAGAGTCTGCTAATTGTAACAGTAAAATAAAGGCAGGAAGTGTTCTCTTTGAAACAAATGATGGGTGTGCTGATATTGGACATAGTATAGGAAAATGGATTAAAATGGTGTGGTGAAATTTCTGCTAGGAAAGGAATTTTGAATTTTAAAGGAAGATTTAGTCACGAAGCGTTCCTTAAAAATAAATTCAGGATTTTTAGAAAATTAAAATACTAAAGTGTCTAAATCTCTAAGTTTGGAGATGATGACATTTATTCAAACCTCTTAATTAGATGTTTATGTGTGTAGACTCTCAAAATCACTAGTCCATGTGCAAACAGGAATATTTCCACTGGATATTTGTGATGAATGGAGTCAGAAAGGGAAAGAAGTATTAATTTCAAATTATTCATTGAGCACTTGAAAAATTAGTTCCCATGGCTGGGAATGCAAGTTTGCCAGCCTAGTCCTTAGTCTCAGTTTCCCTAGTGCTTCACTGTGAGGAAGTCTCATCATTCTGTGTCTCTTAATTCTTGAAATTCAGCCCAGAAAATAGCAAGATCAATACAATTTTAGTGGCCAGAAAACATAACTGATACAGTGACCAATTTTGCTGGAAAAATAGTATATCATGAGTGCATCTATACTTCATATTTCTCATACTTCATGGGGAAAATGTTTAGTAAGAAAAATTATTAAGTTCATACTTCCTTCATTGTTAAAGATGCAATAATTAAATTCCCTGGCTGTCTTACATCTACATTCACTGTAGAAGCCCACATGGAAGTACATATGAAATTGCATTGCTACGTAGAAGCTTTGTGAGAAAATTACCTTCATGTCTTAAATATCCAATATGTAAGGTCTGCAATACAATACCAGTAGAATTTCTTATTTTTGCTGTGATGCATAGCACTCTTTTAGGTATTCCAGACAAATAAATGATAAAGGAAAGGCTTTAGCTACTGTCCTATTTAAATACTTGTGTGGTTTTGATGTGACTGAAGGGGTCCATCTCAGCATCACAGCTGTCCTTGGCACAGACAAAATCCTTCACCATACATGGTTGCAGTTTTGTGGTAGTTTGATTTGTTGTGCAGCTTTCCTTTATGAAACTGAGACATCAATTGATTGAAAGTGTGAATGGGCTGTTTAGTAAATAGATCTTGGTTTCAAATGAGAAAACTGAGTCTGCTAAAAGAAAATTTTATTACATATTTCAAATATTCTTCCTAATCTCCTCTGTAAATCACCACTTGCAGACCCTCAAGTTCCACCCAAAAACACATGTTGACTTTTGCTTCTAAGGCATCCAGAACAAGAGCAGTTCCCAGAAATAAAAAGTGGATCAGTGCAATCTACTGCTGAGCAGCTCACTCCACCATTCAGAAAATGAAAAGTTTTTGCAGGATGCAACAAGGAAATGCTCTGGGGCTACTGCTGTTGCCAGCAGTTTACAGACTTAGTGGATTTAATTTCCAGAGAGGTGTAAAAGTTCAGTGTATGAAAGAGGTATTAAAAATGTGCCAGGGAATCTTCCTCATAGAATTTCACTAGGGAAAGGTCACAGTTTGTTAGCCAGGGTCCTCAGGCCACCTTTTATCTGCTGTAAATGAAGAAAAGTGATAAGTATTGTGCTTAAATCTATTGCACTGAAGCCAAAATTCAAAATATATCCTAGTATTAATGTTATGATCTTTCTTTGAACACACATGAGCTGCAAACTTGCTCTGAGTGTGACTTTGCTGATACCCTACAATGCTGGGTGATACAGGAAAGTTTAGGGTGCTAGAATTTCAGCTTTTGTAAGTAAATGCTTTGCTGACTTCCAAATAAGTTTTTTTACAATTTCCTTTTGTGCAAATTCTTCAATAATTCCCAAGTTGCAAGTAAAACTTGGTCACATACTGTGCTGCCCCATTTTATTCTGTGAAAGGATGTTAGTTAACTATCATCTGTTAGTGCTGATGGTATATTGTTTTCATGCTGCTCAATCACTTTTTCAATTAAATCTCTTCTGTCCTAGTGTTGCCAAAATTGCTGAAAGTAGTAGGGATTATCAGCTAAAAAAAGAGGTGATCCAGCAGGCAGCAAGTTCTTTTAAAATGATGTGGGTCCCATTCAGTTTAGTTTTCACAGGGCTGAAATATCATTGTTACTGCCTGTAAATCCAGTTTTGGCTTGATCTTCATTGAGAGTCTATCCATGCAAGCAGCAATCCTCCAAAAGCTCTGCAGCTGTCATGAAATATGTCATTTTACCTCTTTGCTACATCTCCAAAATGTGTCACATGCTGTGGGTAGAAGATGCTCACAATTTTCAGTCAGAAAATCTCTGACTGAATCAGCCATGCAAAAGGTTTTCACTTGATTCAGATAAAGCCCAACCCAAGCAATTATCCTGTTCTTTTTTCTTTTCATGCCAGAATCTTCTACTGGATTTTTTTTGTCACTTGTCCCTAGAAAGTGCCATATGAGGTTGAATTTTATCAGAGCATTATTTATTTGTTTATTTTAAAGCAGATATAAGCTATTGATAATAGTATGTCTTGATGTCAGTGGACTTTCACTTGCCTTCTTCCCTCACTTTTTTGGTGCCAATCATTTTTGTTAGAAATTATGCACTGGCAGATGTTTAGCACAGCAGGCCATTCAGCAGGTATCCACAGTGGCCACTTTGCACCACAGATCATTTTTGTTTTGCACTGGCACATGGAATCCTTATGATTTAATTTGTGAGACCCATAGACAAAGTACATCTGTTTGCTACTCTGAGTAATTAAAGGTCCATTTTTTAATCTGAATGAGTATTTCCTGATGGTATTTCCTAATTTGAAGTTTGTGTTCTGTGTTTCCAATAACCTAGGGAAATGAAATCTCTCCAGGAAGCTTTTCAAAAGCAGCTTAATGAGGCAGCTGAGAAAGCAGAGAAGCAGCAGGCCACTGTGAGTGATTCTCTCTCTTTCCTTATTTTTGTTTTTCTTCTGTTTTTTCTTAATTTTGCCTTGAGAATCTATTAGCTCAAAAAAACTTGGTCAAAAAAGAATGGATTTCACATATGTGTTAGTACTCTGCAAGCTTCAGAAGAAAGGATCTGGAGAAAGTTTAATGTTCTGAAATATTAAGATTCCTGCCTTCCCTTATTTCTGTGGAATTTAGGGGTGTTTATGCACTTTTGGAGACTTTAGACAGGAAATGTAGGTCTAAATCCTCTCCCTGGTGAGATGATCTTTATGGACCCTCGTGTCTCATCTATACTAATATAGACTGTCATCCATCTATTGACTCCTTAGGAATTACTATGGATTTTCAGCAACAAAATAGATAGTAGAGTGTCTGATTTTGACCATAGTAGAACTAATTCTCACTTTGGAAGGTATTTTTAAGTCCCATTAAGGTTTCATGCTGTATTGAAATTCTCTTTCTGGACAAACTGCACAATTGCTTTGACTTTCATGTAGGAGTGTAATGTTTTGGAGCATAAATAAATATATTTTGCTGCTGCAGGTGAAAAATCAGTAGAATCGTGTTTACTAAGATGAAAAAAGGAAATTTTTCATATGTTGGTTATTAATATTCCTGTAACATGGACACAACTGAGCATAAGTTAACTAGATAATCTCCAGAGGTTCCTTCAAACCTTAAGTGTTTTATGATTTGAACTCTGGATTTGAAAACAACCTGCTTGAAGTGTTTATAGATCTATTGTCTATTTCATATTGGATAACTACTGATTTATTTACGAAGATTTTGCTGTCTTCCAGGGTCACAAAGCAAGGGTTTGTCCAAGACAGATGGTTAAATGTCATTATTAAATCCAACAAATATTTACAGTGCCTTATTTTGTATGACTATGCTTTGTATGTGGCTTTATTCCCTTGGTGAACAAAATGTGAGAATATATGATTTCCTACTTTCTAATTAGAAACAGCTTAGATTGTGGACCAAACTATTCCTATTGTAGGTTTCTTTCAGTTAATCTGATTTTTGAAAACACATTTTTTCCTTTGTTGCTCAATAGTCTGAAGAGTAAAGATATTTTTGTTCTTGTGTACCACACAACATAAAATTAGTGCATTTTTGGTGCTTGTATTTTTGTCTAGAGAAAAAAAAAAGAACTTTTATCCTCTTCAGGAGTGAAAAGAAGTAATCTGAAAGCTGTCTTGTGTTGGAAATCAAAGGCGACTCTGATGAAGGGGAGAGAATGATGCATCTGACTCCACTGATCCCAGAAGGCTCATTAATTACTTTATTATAATATATGATTCTGTACATCTAAAACTGAATCTGCCCAGCACTCACTCTGCTCACACTTCCCAGAATCCTGTGGCTGTCACCCACAGTCCTGACACACACACACACACAGCTGGCCCTGACAGGCCAAGGACACAGAACATTTTATCACTTTGGGTAAACAATCTCCACATTGCATCCTACTTGAGCACAACACAAGCACAGCAAAGTGATAATTCCCTTTCTCTGAGGTTCAGAGAATGTGAATCCCAGAAATCCTTGGGAAGAATTGTGCCTTGCTTTTCTCTGGGAAGAGAAATGTGGCAACAGCGTTGAGTTTGAAAAGGACAGCATGTTTTGTGTTTTTTCTAGCCAGGACAGCACATATCCAGAAGAAACCAAAACAAACTGCATTTGTTTTAGAATCCTTTTGTACTGAGACAATCTCTAAATTGTCTCTATTGAATCCTAGAGTTGTAGAATGTTAAGGGCTTGGAATGGACCTTAAAGGTCGTTTAGTCCCAACCTCCTGTGCTGTGGGCAGGGGCACCTCCCACCAGCTCAGGCTGTTCAAGGCCTTACTGAACAGGCTTTGAACCTTGTCAGGGTGGGCATCCACAGCCTCCTTGGGCAACCTGTCCCACTGCCTCACCTCTCTCTCAGTGCCCCCTCTTTTAATTGACACCCTTTATGTAGCAGTGTTGTTGGGGTCCCCAGGGCGAGGTGAGAGATGAGAATTTGACTCCACGTTCTCAGAAGGCTGATTTATTATATTATGATATTATATTTTATTATATTAAAAGAAATTATATACTAAAACTATACTAAAGAAAGAGAAAGGAGACATCAGAAGGCTGGACAAGAATGAATAATAAAAACCCCAGAGAGTCAGACACAGCTGGACTGGGATTGGTCATTAAGTAAAAACAATTCACATGGAACCAATCCAAGCTGCACCTGTTGTAAGCAACCTCCAGACCACATTCCAAACCATCAGATAATTATTGTTTACATTTCTTTTCTGAGGCTTCTCAGCAGAAAAATCCTGACAAGGGGATTTGTCAGAAAGTGTCACGGTGACGCCCTTTACTCCTTGTCCTCTTGCTGCAGCTCTTGATGAAGGGTCTCTCTCTGGCCTCCCTGGTCCCTTCTCACACTGGAAGGTTGCTCTGAGATCTCCACTCAACCTGCTTTTCTCCAGGCTGGACAGCTACAACTCTTCCAGCCTGTCTTCATGGGGGATGAGCTCTTACCAGCTCTGTTGCTCTCCTCTGAACTTGCTCTGACAGTTCCGTGTTGTTCTCACCCTGGGGACACCAGAACTGTCCACAGTACTCCAGGAGGGGTTTCACAGGAGCAGAGTGGGGGGAGAGAACCACCTCCTTCAATATAGTTCTGAAATAAGGAAAAAATGAGTGTCTAGTTATCTCTGATAAGTACTCAGAGCATACAGGTTGCAAGTTGACATTTTTTCAGGTGCATTGAGTGTGTTCCTATTGGCTTTATCAGCACCATTCTAGTCCTACAAGTGGAAGGTGGAAAACATATTTCAATATTGAATCTCTTGATTAGATTTTGAAACTCAAGACTAATTCAAGTGTGGATTACATAAATCTCAGATAGTGAATGGATTTGTTGGTGGTTGTTATATAGTGGTTTTTTTTATTTGAGCCACAGTGCCTTGTGCACATTCAGTCCCACTCTAGCACTTTGAAGAGCACAAGATTTGTTCTACACAAAACAATATCTGCCATTAAGTGTGAGCAAAATATCACCTGGTGTAGAAGCCAGGAGAAGCTCCTCTGAGTGTACAACAGAATCTGGCTGGGGGTGGTGGCAGATGCTTAAAGAATGTGAATTCTCGAGCTGAATTCCAATACTTGACACTAATAGCATGTTAAGCTTGCTGATAATTCTGAGGAAATCAGAACTGTGTCCTTGGTTTGTGATTTGCTGCTCTATGCCTCAGAGTACAATGTGCATAGTGAAGCCTCAGCAGTACAGTGAGACTGAATGAATATTCAAAAAGGACCTCAGGATCCTCAGATGAAAATTGCAAGAGAAATGGAGATAGATATTATTCCTGACACACAAGGTTATTTTGTACCTGGTTTCTCTGTGTGTTCCATGTTTTTCTGAAATCAGTGTGAAATCCATGAAAGAAGGTCTAAGTACTTTATTGCAACACCAGTGATAGAATGGGAGCTTGAATTTAATTCTAATTTAATTGTGAACCTTGTTTCTAGTCCAATTTAAGCACATTTTATATTATAGGACTTGGTGAAATGAATCTTGATTTTCATCAGAGTAAATGAAAGTAGAGTTACATTTCACAAAGACTAATAAAGCACTGGTGGGAGGGGGAAAGGTGGGAATACATTTTTCTGCATTTGTGCAGGAGCCATAATGCAATGCTTGCTGTATGTATGGCTGTACAAATTCAACACCTAGCACCTGCCTGAAGGTGCTCTTTATTAGGTCAATGTAAAAGTGCAAGTAAGAATTCACAAGAATGAAATCAAATTAAATGAAAAATAACGGGGAAATTACTCAAAATTTGACCAAAACAGAAGAAAAAAGGAGTCACAACAGCTAAGCATTAGACTTGATCTTCAGGTCTTCTTGTGTGATGTGTGGCAAGGCTTTTCAGTACTGTTGCATGAATGATTGATCAGAAACAGAGATATCAGTGTTATTAAGCTCACATAACCATTTTTTTCACCTTTTAGGACTAGACAAACCAAGAACTGTAGGCAGCAAAAAAGTTGCTGTTCTGAGCAGCTGCTGAAGCCTTGGTGGGTACCACCTCTGGTTGGGAGAGTGGAGCTGCTGCTAGGTGGTAAAAACCTTCTGGGGATAGAGGCAGCAGCTCAGGCAGGAGGAACACAAAAGGACATGGAAAGACCCTGAGGGCTGACCTGGGGATCCTAGCAGGAGTGAGCACTTCCCTTCTGGATTGTGTCCTGCACCCGTAGCACTAGCAAAGAGCAGCAGCAGTTTGTCTTGGGACAGGTCTTGCCTAGAAAATTTCTGCCTTTTGTTTCAGCTGTTGTGTCTGGGATAATAAAACGTGCAGAGAAACACTAGAAAAACGGAAAGGATGGTTTAAATTTTAGGCTGGTCCTGCATTGCAAAATTCAAGGTCAAATGCAGTCTTCCAGAAAGACTTTGGTTATGATGGGGCTTCTCTACAGATCATCTCACACCGGAACTTTGAATTATTTTTATATCTAAAAACATTTCAGAAGGACCATACTGGGTTTAGTTTTACAATATGCATATAAAATATGTATGACATCATTCCAAACAACCTGATGTCCTCTTTAACAATCATTGAAGGCTGAAAAAGTTTTTTGTTCTGTATTTAGCATCAAATACCTAAGCAATTTGTATTAAGTTTTCATGCAGTGAAAAAAAAATTTGTAATGTCAAGCCATTATCTGTAAATGTGAAGTGGAGCCACTTCTCCCAGAAACAGAGTTGGAGATCATGGACTGACTGATTTTCACTTTTGTTAACAAAAAGGCACAGATGGCACATGTAACTTGAGAGTGTTTTGTTTTGTTTGTTTGGGGTTTTTCAATGAATTGGAATAAATAAAGTGTTGATTCTGTATGTCTTCATTTAGGCTAAAAGGCTCTTAGAGCTTTTGGGAGACTGACTCTTTGCTTGGCAATCCTTCATGCTAATGTATGCATGTTAAGAAATAGTTACATTTTTAGCAAGTTTGAAAACTTCCCATTAACTGCAGTTAAAGTTTATATAAAGAGCTGGCTGGCTCTGGATGAGGGAGAAGATAAAGAAATATGGAAACACTCAAAAAAAGTTGGGCTAAGTAGAGTAAGTTTAATCTACCTTTTTTATTTTATTCTGTTGGTATTTTATATCATGCTAGCAATTTTAAAGAAGATATGCTAATGGATTGTTTGGCATTACAGTTACAGTACTGTCTGTCAAAATAAAGGAGAAAATTTGTCTGTGTAATTTCCTTTTTTGCTCAGTGTTCATTATGAGAAATGAGAATTAAGTAACACTCTATATATGATTTGTATAAAGGAACCATAAACAATATGGGTATTTTTAAATCAGTATGGTTTTTCTAGTAATAAAAGATTAACAGAATGTGGGGAATTTGATTCAGTATTATCCCCATACAGGGAAGATTTATAGTAAAAAGATCTGAAGTTCTTTCCCCTTCAAAAATACTTTTTTTTTTCTAGTACAAGCCTTTATGTCTATTCATAAAGTCATAAATGTTCCTTTGACAAAAGTTTCATTTACTAATCAAACTAAAACTTGCAGCTTAAAAGTTACATTCATCTCAGAAAGACTAATAGGTGAAATCTATTTAGCTTTGCTTTTAAAAGTATTTAGCACTCTGTAGAACACTTTTTGCCCAAAGGAAAGAATGTTTTCTATGTTTTACATAATAGCCTCGACAGTCCTCTCTGGCTTTTGAAGTGAGTTTTTTGCACTATATCTTGAAAAGTAGACCAGGAAAATGAACACTGAGTATGTTAGGGTTTCCAGATATGGCCAGAATAGTCAGGTGTTCAGGAAGGAATTTCAGTTAGCTGCTCATTTTAGTCCTGAGCAAGATACAAGAAGTCTGGAGGTAAGTGAATATCATTACAGCTCAGTCTTGACTGTGCAGTAATGGTGTTATATTGGGATTTTACCATCCTGTCATGAATATCTACTATTGTCTGACTCCTATAATTAGATCACTACCATCTGCTAAAGCATTCTCTATTTTGATGGGGGAAAATTTAATTTAAACATTCCAAGGTCACCAACTGCTGTGAGTAAAGGCCACTGGATGGAAATTGTTGTCTTTAAGAAACATAATGAGCTCTGAAACACACAAAGCTCTTGGGTATCTTGAATGACTGTCTCCAGGATATGGAAGCAGTGTCCTTGCTTGGTACTGAAAAGTCCAGCCTTAGAACAATCTGTTTTCATTATGTGCTCTCATAATTGCAGCCAGATAGCAATTAAAGGCTGTCTACTACAATTAAAGGCAGACGACATGTGGAAAGAGGTTAATGTTATTTTTTCCCTATTAATTTAGAGCTGGGTATAAATATCTGTTCTTGCTTATTATACTATCAGTATTTGATGACTGAAAGGAGTACTTTTAAATTTGATGACTGAAAGGAGTACTTTTGCATCTCTTCTGGAAAAATATATTATGTCCTGTCCTTGAGATTTACTAAAAGCATCATGCAGAAGGTGTGATGCAGATTGATCTGCCTTAAGCCTGAAGCTTTATACATGGGTACACTTAAATGGAGAGGCAAAGTTATCCCTTTAATGGCTCTAGTAGACAAGTGATATAAATCCCTCCTATGTAACTCTCCATATCTATACTTTGTGACTAAGTTGTTCTTAATTTGTTAGAGACTTAGTAGAAGATGCTTAAAATGCTGTTATAATTTAAAGGCAAAAATTAATGAGTTCCTAAATAATACTTCCATTATTTTTGAAAAAGGAAGTGATGTCAAAATATTTTTTAATTTTTAATTTGTTAATTTTAATTTTTGTTTTTTTTCAGCTAAGCTAAAATGGTGTGTTTGCACCATGTAAGATGTCCATATCAGTGATGTAAGATGCATGTGTATGTGAAGAGTAATTAACCAGATTTAATTAACATCGATTACTGGATAAGTTTATAGTACTGGACTGTCTTAAATGCCTCTTCCCTAAAAGATCCAAGCTATGTAGAGATAATAATTTTGGTATCACATCTCTTTAATTATTTCATATATATTCATAGCTAGAAGTGAAGTGCCTTGAAGGAATATTAATAGTCCTGATAGATCTGAGAAAGGGAGCACTCTTTAATGGAGGTCAGTATATATATATATTTTTTTTCAGTATTTAATGGTAGGTAGCTGGCAATTCCTTTGAACAGCTGAAAAAAAACAAAGTAACCACAACAAACAGCTGTTTTGTGCTTCTCCCCATTCATCTTGATCTGATATTTTGATTATGACCTTTATTTTTGCTGTGCAAAATCTTCATATTTATTATCTAGACATGTTCTAAATTTCAGTATTTGTGGATGCCATTACTAGGCAGGTGCTGAATAAGGCATCACTCTCTGCCAGTAGGTGGATGTGAAATCAGTAATTCCACAATGAAAACACTTAGAACTTTGGAAGAGTTTGTAAAAGAAGTTCTATTTATGTATGCCAGGTGGCACTAGTTTTCTGGATGCCCTGCCTGCATTTCTGAAGTGATGATAGCATTGTCTGACTTTGCTCTTGATACAGGTGAGAGTGCTGTCAGTTCAGGGATGTTTTTTAAATTGCTGACACGTCTGCTTGAGCATGGACATGATGATAAGAACAGCTGCCATATCATGTGGGTTCAGTGTTCATTTTTTTGTGTCCTTGATATCCAAACCATTAACCTTTTGGTCAGTGTCTCTATAATCTGAATCTGTTTTCTTACAGGAGTTTTGTTTTTCTGTTGTGATGTCAGAACAGCTCTAGTTTCCCTTGACCATTGATGATGTTTTTGGTGTTGAGATGACTTTGAGGTGCTAGAAAGTTTTTTTTTCTTAGCTCTGAGGCTGAAGCAGAAGACGGGGTTTTTTGGTTTTTGTTTTTAAGGTTGTTTATTTTTTGTTATCTAATACATTGTTTTTCTGACTTGTTGAGGTTTGTTTAGTAGGTCGGGTTGAGGCACACTGACTGCTTTCAGGGCTTTTTATACTAAAAGCTATGTGTACTTTATTTACAACCATTTTTTAATACTTATTACTTATGGGAGTGTGTCTCTACTTTAAACTAATTTAAAAGTGTTACTATTACAGCAAGAAGATGGAGGTTAAGAAGAAGAAAGAGAAAGACAGAGCACGCTTAGATTTTTCTATTTTGCTTTTTGAACTCTCATTCTAAAAACTTCAAAATTTTACTTTTCTACTCTGTGACAAATTCACTCTCATTCCACTCAGACTTTTGTGGCTTTTAAATCCTCACACAAAGTGGGTAATTGTTTTCATGAGTCAAAATCAAAGGCACAGGTGTCTCTGACTCTGTGCCAAGGTCTCTGAGCCCCTGCCAGGGTCTGGAGTCCTCCAGGGCAGCCAGAGGAATGTCCTGGGTCCCGACACAGATGCTCTGGCTGTGCTTGGTTGGCTCTGCTGGCTGCTGCTGGGGCAGACAGGGGGTGCAGCTCGTGTCAGACACAGCACGTGCTGATGCAGTCCTCACAGGATGGACTATGTGCCTGTTTCTCTTGTAGTTTTCCTGGTCTTTCTCAGATTTATCTTTCTCTTTATTTTGGGGTATGCAACACTTTTGTCTTAACCAGATGAGGTTTTTAAAGTATTCATGGTAGTTCTCCAGGTTCATAAACTTTATGCAATTTTTCCAATCCATCAGCAAATGTAGTGGTTTGCTATCCTGGTTTGCAATCCAGAAGATATGTCAAGAAAGTACAACTTGTTAATTCTGATATAATTTTAACAATCAGTTACCACACTCAGCAAATTACTCTGCATTCTGATAATCTCAAGGAGGAATATAAGCATTCTTTTGCACATTCATAGGCCTCTGAATATTTTAGTGGCTTTGAGCTGAGGTAGAAGTGTGGAATTATTTGTCATAGTCACCAGATATTTTTGGTTCTATTTTTAGTGTAAAAGGTCCTGTGAATGTTGACTCAAAATCAGAATAATTGCTCTTATAATTAATAATCCCATATTCTATTCAGCAAAATAACTAAGAGCAAGCCTCTGTTTTTCATAAAGCATATTTACAGTCCTAAAAATACCTTGCCAATGTATATAGACTGCTCTTAATCTAGAGAAAACACAGTCAAGCAGATTTTATTAATACTCTTTGAAAAAATACTGAGTTAAATACAACTTTGAGTCATCACATAGTGACAGTTGATGTTTTGCAAATATTAAAGTAAAGAAAGAAAGACTTTTAGAAAGTTTCTGCCTGCAAACTGTGGTGGTGTTTGTAGGGGTCCCAGGACAGGGGAAGGGATGAGAATCTTGACTCCATGTTTCAGAAGGCTGATTTATTATTTTAT
>JAYDZK010000268.1:4408262-4424918 GCA_034509185.1 Euphonia xanthogaster
AATGTGATTTATTCACATTACTTTATTTATATTATATATTTATTATATAAGTAATGTGATTTATTCACATTACTTTATTTATATTATATATTTATTATATAAGTAATGTGATTTATTCACATTACTTTAGTCTGGGTTTTTTGCATATAGTTTCTGTTAAGGTCATTGCACCTTGCCAGAATGAAACTAAAGCATAAAGAATTTCCTCTGTGCTAAACTTTTCCTTATGATTACTGAATGCATTCTCTTCATTAGAGTCTCTACCTTTTAAGTTAGACATCAGTACTTAGGAGGTCAAATTTCTGATAAATTCTCAAATAATAGGGTTAGGAGTATTTTTTTTAAGCCTTTCAAAATCTGTTATCTTCCTTTATCCCCATTGTTAGTCTCAACCATCACAGCTTTTTTTATTTTCTTCCCTTCTTTACTGCAGTGTGTGCAAATACCCTTCTTTTCCAAGTGTTTTTATCAGTGAATTGGGTTTGCAAGGGAAGGTTTTGGAAGTGGGGAGAGCTCTTGGGGTGGCTTATCCTGGGAAGCTTCCAGAAGCTTCCCCTGTGTCCAACACTGCCAATGTAAGCCAGCTCCACTATGGACCTGCCACTGGCCTGGGCTGAGACAATCAGAGGTGGAAGAAACCCCTCTGTGATGATATATTTAAAAGAGAAAAAAGCTACTGCACAGTAATAGTTGTTGACAGGGAAGAGGGGAGTGAGAATGTGTGAAAGAATCACCTCTGCAGGTGGCAAGGGCAGTGCAGAAGGAAGGAGAGGAGCTGCTCCAGGAGCTGGAGCTGAGATCCACCTGCAGCCCGTGGAGGAGCCCCGTGGCTCAGCCAGTGGATGCCCCTAAAGGAGCTGTGACCTTGTGGGACACCAGTTCTGGAGCAGTGGGTCCATGGAGAGAGGAGCCCAGGCTGGAGCAGGTTTCCTGCTGGGACTTGTGACCCCATGGAGGACCCATGCTGGAGTGACCTGTTCCTGAAGGGCTGCACCCCCTGGAAAGGGATGCTGCTGGAGCAGTTTGCAAAGAAATGAAGCCCATGGGAAGCACTCATGCTGAATGAGTCTGTAGAGGACTGTTTCCTGTGCAAATACATTTTCCCATGATGGAGCAAGGGAAATCCTCTCCCTGAGGAGGAAGCAGCAACAGAAATGTGATTAACTGGGGGAATAACCCTCATTCCCTCCTGTGCTACTGAAGGAGGACGAGGTAGAAGCTGGGAAGGAGAGGGGGGAAGCTGTTCTTAAGATTTCTTTTACTTCTTATTATCCTGCTCTGATTTTGATTGGTAATAAATTTAATTAATTTCCCCAAGTCAAGTCTGTGTTGCCCATCATGGTAATTGGTGAGCAACCTCTCTCTATCCTTACCTCATGAACGTTTTGCTAAAAGGTGGAGACTCTAATGAAGGAAATGCATTCAATAATCATTAGGAAAATTTTAGCACAGAGGAAGTCTTTTATGCTTTGGTTTCATTCTGGCAAGGTGCAATGACCTTAAGAGAAATTATATATGCAAAAAACCCCAGAGTAAAGTAATGTGAGTAAATATTTTCTGTTCCCTGGCCAGTTGAGGAGGGAAGGGATGGAGTGGCTTTGGTGGGCACCTGGCATCCAGACAGGGTCAAACCACCACACCTAGCTGCATAATATTTGAACCTTTGGTAATTGACTGGAAGATCTTTTCTCTGATTATGTCTTTTTTAGTATTTGCATCCAAGGATGAAGCCTAAGCATAACTTAATTTTATGACAGTGTGACAATCCCTGGCAGTCAGAGATCTTCAGAAAATTAAACATAAATTAGGTAATAGTCAAGACAGCAGATTGTGAGTGTATTTCAAAGGGTGAGAATCTCTTGCTTTATGAATCATCCTGGCAAATTTGCAGCTATGGAGCATTTACCATTGGAACAAGCAGAAATGCTACTGGAGCATCCTTTTTTGTGGTTGTTTTGCCAGTTAAGTTGTGCCAGCCAGGAAAAACACAGTGTGTTTTCTGTTCTCAATTAAGTACTGTGCTCTCCAAGCATAACAACAGTGAGAACTCAGTATCCTTCCAGGTATTACATCCCCTGCCTTTGGAGGGTAGAATTGCCTACCAGAGAGCTCCTGCTTTGTTTTGCTGCCTGCAGACAGTGAGAGAGAGAGTCCTTGTTGTCTGGTTGCATCAGTGACTGGAGCATGCTTGTGATCCTGCACAGTCCTAGCATGGCTGGATTTCCTTCTTGGATTTCCTTCTCCAAGAAGTCAGGGCCTTGGAAAGAGGAAGGCAGAGTGCTGCAGACATTGGGGTTTTCAGGACACAGAAAGGGACACATGCCAGGGCAACACTCTATATTTTAGAGACCTGTGTTTAATGGTAATTTTATCTGTCTGACTCTACTAAGAGCTCCTCTCCCTTGAAGCACAGAAAATCTGCAAAATAACCAGATTTTATCACCAAGAGTTACAGGTCATACACATGCTTTTGACCTGCACTGAATGTATTTGGCTTTATGACTCTTAATTTCATCTCAGGCTTCATATTTAGCAAATGAGTTATACCTTAATTGTAACTCTCAGATTCCTCTACAGCCTAGTTGGATACCTTGTATATCACAGAAACTGTATATTTTATTAAGCACAGCCCTCAGAATAATTGAAATTGGTGAACATTTTCTCATTGGTTTTTAGGTGGTGTGGAATATATTCCATAGCTCAATTAATTGATAAAGTCACAGAACAAAGAATTCTGCTGGACTGATCTTGGCTATTAGTTTCAGATTTTACAGAATGCCATAACCATTTTGGCCTTACTGTTTAAACATTTAAAGCAGGTTCTAAAATTTTTGATTCCTTGGATTCATTCAGCCTTCCCAAAAGTCCCTCACTGAATTTGACTGCATCATTTGGAGATAAAATCTTTCCAAAAATTCCAGCTTAAGAAAGATTTACTACTGCCTTTGTAATATATTATGTTTATGGAATGCCCTTTCAGTAAATGTGAAACAGACTTTTAATCCATTCCAAGGACTTCAAAACACTTGGCATTAATTAATACAAGAAAATTTATCGAGTATCAGTTGGGACTGTGGATTTTATTTTAAAAAAGATATTACTTTGAGAGGATTCTTAGATGAAAATGAAATAATGTTCCTTGGGTAGTTGGGTTCCTTTGGATGCCACCTGGAACACCCTGATCTTTACAAAGACCTGTATAAGCCTCCTATGGAGCCTTTTTGCTTCTAAGAATGAGATTGTTTGCTTTGAAGGCGATTCCTTCAGCTATGCTCATGGAAAGCATTAGTAACAGCTCCTGTCTCAAATGTGTGAGCCCAGCTGCTGTTCTTACAGCACTAGCTCAGCTGTGTGCTTGGGGTGAGTGCCATTTTGCATTTTCCTCAGTACTTTGGGTTGGTTTGACTTGTGAAGCTGGAAAAGCAATTGACAATTATTTGGAGTGGGGCGTTCTGCATTTTAAATCTGATCTGGATTCTGCTGTGCTCAGAATTTACAATGTTTGTTTTTTAATATTTAAAATTAAAAAAAAAACCCAAAACCTGATTTGATTATCCTCACTTTCAGTCAAAAAAGATTCAAGCCCAGCTGAAAGAGCTTCGTTATGGGAAAAAGGATTTGATTTTTAAGGTAAGTTTTATTTCACTACAGTTAGCTGAAGTATTAGGGTTAATATAGCATTGGATTAAGGAGGACTATGATAGCTGCCTTTATTATTGCAGTTCTAAGGAATAAGTTTGTTCTGAAAAGAGCTCAAAACACCAAAACAGACAGAATGCCATAATGCATTTTCAGAAATATATCTATGTTTTTGTGCTCACAAAAAGCAAAATTCTAGCTTACTGCTGATGAATAAAACCTGTTGCCCTATTCCATACATTCTGTAACATGTCTTTCATCTTTCTAACTGAATGATGTAATATTTTACAGATGCTTCTTGTTTTTCCCCTAATTAGCACTCCTCCCTGGCAAAGCCAAGTATTGGTAATATTTAAAGCAAACATCTGGGTTTATGATGAGCTTGAGCAATGTAATGTTCCTTAGGTCTGAAGATTTAAGAAAAAAGCAATGTCTGAAGCTTAAACAATCCAAATTCATAGTCTGTTCTAGCTAGCACATTTTAAAAATAATAAAAAAAAATTTAAAATTAAGGAGGGGAAGACAAAACATGAAGACATTGCTGAAGGGCATCAAGTCCTTGTTAACACAGGGGAAGTTAATCCCTGTTAAAAGGAAGAGGAGAGAGATGCAGGTCACCTGACTGAAGGCTGTTAATGGAGCAGTGCTTTTAGATATTCCCAGCATAAAGGATGGAGATGAAGTAGTCATCCTCAAAGGGACTAAACCTAGAATTACTTACAAAGTCATTCATGTCAATATGAGTTCCAAATTGTCTTCTGGAAGTGTTTAACTCTCTCTACTGTGTGTCTATTGTATATACAGTGTTGTAAATATGTAAATATAGGGTAAGGTAGGTCATTTAAAAGACAGTGTGATTTCTGTGCTTTTTTTTTTTTTTTGGTTGGTTTGCTTTGTTTTGTTTTGTTTTTAATGCATAGGTTTATTCCAGGGTTCTTCAGGGACATTTATTTCTGGTCTCCATAAGATCAAAACCAGGGAAACAGATTTAGAGATAAAAATTAGGTATATTATAGATCTAGGCATTTAACTTTTAATGCCATCTAGCATTAACAAGAGCAACACATCTTTCTCCAAATTCAGTATAATGGAGAGCTTGAGCAGACGTAAAGATCAAAAATTCTGATCTTGCCTTGCTGTGAAAGTTTGTTTTCTTTGGCTGAAGCAGTAGGATTGCTCAGCACTATTATCTGCTTGCTGTTTTCATTATGGTAATACACAGTGATCCCAAAAAAGGAACTGTTTAGATGAAAATGGGAGCATAAGCCAGTGCACATGGCAGAAAGGCTGTGCAGGAAGTCACTGACACACGTGCAGGGAAATCCACCTCCTCCTGAAGCTGCTCCAGTGACCTGTGACAATGCAGGAGCTAAGGCACACATGGAGAGAGCTGTGCTAAAGGCAGGGAATGTGTCTAGTGTGAGTGGGAATAGATGTGGTTTCATCTGACTGGATATGGCTTTCTCTATCATAGTCTCCACTTCAAATCCTTGGAGCATTATCTTCTGAGGACTAGGTCTACATTTGACCCCATGAATTACAGCTTAAAGTCCCTGATTTACATTGAGTAGACATAGTTCTTTGTCAGACAATTCCCTTTTCCTGACCCAGAGATGGGGCAACTGAGAGGTGTTTTAAAACCTTTTATTCCATTTTCAGTCTCATGAGAAGGGTGAGACAGTACAGATGTTATAACTGACACCATCACCATCAGATGGTGTGAATTTGTGAATTATTTCTTAATTACAGTACACTATCAGTGTTTCTTGGCCTGTCAGCTTTAGCCACACCATGCTGTAAATGCCTTAAAGCAAATCATCCAAAACTACCCCTCGTGGGTCCCACTGCAATGCATCTTTCAGAGTTCTGTTGCTCCAAGGTATCCAGTCTTGTTTCCAAGGTCATCTTTTGAAACCTGTTTCTGGCTCCGTTTCTCTCTCAGCAATGTCTGTCCTATCCCATGGCATTTCTAAGTCAGCATCTCTTGTCTCCAAGTTTGCACACGGATGCACAGTGTGTGGGCCTCCTGTCAGGCCCTGAGAGCTCTGCACAAATCCACTTCCTACTGTTCTTGCTTATGAATGAGCACTAGAGCCACCAGCTGAGATGTAGGTCCCAAATTAGGTAGGGTGGGTTCTCCTCTGAGGGCTCTTATTGCAAAATAAGGATAGTTACCTGCCTTCCAGGTAAACTATGATCTGATGTAATTTAAAAAACTAAGAACTTTAGATGGAGAATGCTGATGAATTGTGGATTCCAATGCCCCAATGCCCTCCTGTCAGGCCCTGAGAGCTCTGCACAAATCCATTTCCTACAACACTAGAGCCACCTGCTGAGATGTAGGTCCCAAATTAGGTAGGGTGAGTTCTCCTCTGAGGGCTCCTATTGCAAAATAAGGATAGTTACCTGCCTTCCAGGTAAACTATGATCTAATGTAATTAAAAAAACTAAGAAATTTAGATGGAGAATGTTGATGAATTGTGGATTCCAATGCCCCAATGCCCTCCTGTCAGGCCCTGAGAGCTCTGCACAAATCCATTTCCTACTGTTCTTGCTTATGAATGAGCACTAGAGCCACCTGCTGAGATGTAGGTCCCAAATTAGGTAGGGTGGGTTCTCCTCTGAGGGCTCCTATTGCAAAATAAGGATAGTTACCTGCCTTCCAGGTAAACTATGATCTAATGTTATTAAAAAACTAAGAAATTTAGATGGAGAATGCTGATGAATTGTGGATTCCAATGCCCCACATACTGAGAACTATGTATTATGTAGTTATATGTAGATAATTCAAACATCTCTTGACAGTGTGCAATTCTCTATGAGAATGAATACCTGCTTTGCTAATATTGATATATCCTTTGTATGTAACCAGAAATATTTTTGCAGGTTTATTCATCAGTCTTTTTCCTGTGCAAAGAAAATTTGATTTGTGAAGCAGAGGGAGCAGCAATCTTATGCTTTCCTCCTAAATCATATGAGATGGGGGAGGGCAGGTTCAGTGTGCCTGTGTGTGTTTCATGTCTGAAGACAGACACACCAAGCAGAGTGGAAGCCATCTGGTGTCGTCTGGAGAGTTTTTAAAGTATCTTCTTGTGCTGAGTGGAAGGTAAAGCAGTGGGAGGAACAAACCCCACTCAAATATCTTATGAAAGATGTCAAGTCAGAGCTACAATTTAATAGGAAAATTACCATAAAGGCAGTAGTACAGAAACACTGATTTAAACTGACAAAGTCAGAACATGACCTGGCACCCTGTTGGTCAGGGTGGTGGTAGCAGTCCAGTTAAATGGTGGTTGCAGTCTCATTGGAGTGATGGATGTGGTCTTGTCAAAGCAGTGAGCCTCTGGAAAGGTCTGGTCCTTCTCTGGAGGTCCAGAGAAGTGGTGCAGAGTTCTTGTGATTCCTGGGACTCCGGTGGCATGTGCCATCTTGTCCCAAACCCCAGGTTATACAGAGGCAGGAGTGTTCAGTACCTCCCCTAGGCTGGGGAGCTGCACAGTGGGCTGGTGTGATTCTCTGAGTCATTCTGGGGACTCCTTGGTGGCCCGTTAGCAGAGATGACCCCTCAGGGTGGCTGCTGCTTGCCCAGAAGGAGTTTTATCATGGTTGAGTCATGGCAGAGATAGAGAAACAGTGCTCCACCCACCTTAGCAGTGCATCAGGAGGTCGTGGTGGTGGTGGTGTAACTTTGGGTACATCCCATGTTGTAACCCGGAATACTGCTTGATCAGAGAGAGGCTGCCAGGTTTGGATAAGAGCAGGTGATATTTCATTTCTAGTTGCTTTGATACTGGAAATGCTGACAGATTTAATGTTAGCATTGCTGGTGTGGCTGCTCTATGAAGCTGTTACTCTTTCTGATAAATGGAATGGATAGGCTTCCTGTCGGCACAGCATGAATGTTTGGGATAAAATCCTGGCTGCTAGCTACTTTCACTTTACTGGACTTTTAGCTTTTCCCCTCCACTCCCTTCCCATCCCACTAAACTTTATTTTCTGTGTGGCTTAGTGAGGATTTTAGGGAGGTCTGCTCTCCATGCAGAGCTGATCACTGCAATCTTCTTGGAGCAGCTCACCAGAAGGATGTAAGCTGCAGGCTATCAGATTTCCAAAGGGCACGAAGGGAATCTGCAGTTCATGTCCATCAAAATAATGCTTCCTCTGAAGGTATCCATTCTGCAGGTATATGTGAAATAAATAGGGAGGGATTGTTTGATTTTTATTTTACATAATTGACATCAAGAAACTATCTCTTAAATTCTGGTACCTGTTAGTGTCAATGGCTCTGGTCTGAGCTAGATCTCTGGGGATTAAGTGGGAGAGGAATAGAAAATAGGAAAAAGGCAGCTTCTCCTTAATATTACTGTGAATTGGTAGATAATATCTCCTTTATCATATCTTACTAAAACTTCTTATGTATTCAAAGTTTTTTATAATCTAGCTGATTAATTAGGGAGCATATGTGTTTATATTTTTAAAACTCTCCCTATGTGATATAAAGCCATGGAACAGATAAGAAATGAGCATCACAAAAATTAATTCAGGTGCCCAAGGTTATAGAGCTTGTCAGTATCTCTGCAGATTATAATTTGAGTTTCTGTCTCTTTTTCAGATTTCAGTCCCTTAAAGCATGCAGCATGTTATTCTTAAAAAAAATAACCCAAGCTGAAATTTGCTTTGTATTATAATGAGAAAACCAAGAAATTAGTAATAAAATTGCCACTGGATGTTCCTAATTTTACCACTGCCTTTGTAAGTAGGTACTTACTAGTTCTGAATGACACTACTCTGAATTGCAATAATTTAAATTATCAGCCTAAACCCCTGATTCAGTGAAGTACTTCTAAATGTAAGTGCTTTGCTAGATTGAGATCTGCATTTGTTTCAGGCATTACAGACCACTTCTTTTTTCTATTACTTCTCCTTCATTAGCTCTCTTCCCATTTTTAGGCTATATTGCCCTGGAAGAAGTCTCATGCTTTACTAAAATAGGAAATAATTAAAAATAGTTTGTTTTTTTGTTCATGAAACCCAAATGTGTATATATGATAGTAATAAGAGATGAACAAAAATAAATCTAGCAATGATTTCCAATGTCAGTTTGCACAAGTACCTTGTATTACTGAAATTTCCTCTTGTAAATGAAAAAGGTGACCATGCTTCAGTGATATGGTTTATCTTTGCTTTTTTCTAAGGCTTTTGCTACAGATTCAGACATGTTTGATCTACCACTTCATCTGATTTCCCTTTTGTTCAAATTCCAAGACAAAGTGTCTTGATAGGCAGTCCTAGAAAAACAAGAAAAAGTTCAAATGTGAGTAGCAACTAACAGCACCTGGCTAGCAATGTATTTAATCCTAAATAAGCAAGCAAATAGGAGTGGCTATTTTAACAAATAACACAACAATTTAGTGCCTTTACAAACACTTATTAGCTTACAACAAGTCAGGTAACTGCTAATATGGATTCTTGCCTACAAACCAACCAGGGAGGAACATGGGGTTAACATTAATTTAACACTGATGAGTAAGAAGGAGGGGGGAGTGAATACATAATTGTCAAATGGGTGAAGGGAAGCAGCATAGCTGACACAGGACTTTCTGGCTAAAGGGCTGTAGCAAACCATGACTGATAAGCTGGGTTTAGAGGACTGCCAGGGGAGAGTTTGGAAACATGGGAGAGGTGGAGGAGATTGACAGGGGGATTGACATAAGGAAAGGTGGGAAAATATGGGGTAAACAACTCTGGGAAGAACCGTAAGGGAAACTGAGCAGGGGGGGCATGGAATGAACATCTAACATATTACAAATTAAACAGTTAAAACCCAAAAGCAAACCACAACAGTGGAGACCCTTGCTGCCAGCCCTTGACATCCTCTGCTGTGCCCTGTGGTCGTTTTAGCTTGTTTTCATGATGACACTCTTGAGCTCACGTGTTTCTGTGAAGTGCAGCTTCACAAACAGGATTGTAATTTACCTTCAGTACTCTTACACTTCTCAATAATGTTTCAATAAGTACTATGAGTGCTCAGTGCTTCTGAAGAGCTAAGGGCCATATCACTATTGCAAATTTAGAGTCCAGACTATTTTCCACATTCTTTGAAACACCTGGTTCTACACAAATTAGGTCATTATTTGACCTGTGAAAATGATTTAAATAATTTGCTGTGGTAGAGTTAAATACAAAACTATGTGAAATGATTTTTGCATCATATTGACTGGATTTGGTAAATATCTGTACCATTCCTCCCTCTGAAGTAAAACTGATGCCATGTGTGTTTCCTTCTCTATTAGCAAAGTTAATTACTTGCCACAGTAAACTTATTTCCCAGAATTTTAAATTACTTATTCCTCTAATTAAGGCAATGAGATTCCATATTACATACAAAGAAAGAGATGAAATAATAAAAGAAAAACAAAGGAAAAGAAAACAAGCAGAGAACCACCAAAGACCTGCTTTGGCAGAGAACTTGTGTAAACATTAGGATTGCTTTCTGGGCCTGTAATAATTTATTCCATATTTTGACCTTGTGATAATCTTTTAGAGAAGTACTTTTTGTGCTGGCACATGTATGAAGATGCAAGTTTCGGGCTTTCCAAATTTGTATACTGCTGGTGACTAGGCTTGATCCTAAACCACCCCATTTCACATATGTACATCCACTTCCCCCATGATTTGCATCTGCACATATTAAAATTATCAGCTGCAGAATTCAGCTGACTTCCCTCTTTGAAAAACTAGTCAGTTTAACAGATTTTAAAGCATTCTTCATTATGTTCAAAGTACCATTAAACTTCTATTTTCCTTGCAAAAAGCTTTCTAAAAAAAAAAACCAAAACCAAGCAGTGTCACTTTCCTGTAATTTTATTTGTGCATTCATGTATCTAGCACAGAAAGAATGCTCTCATCTTTCTTTCTGCTTTTACATTGCCCTGTGATGGTAAATATAATTTCTGTAGTTCAGTCTTCGAAGGAGATGATAAGAGAAAACTGGGAGCAGTTTCCTTTTTGGCCTGTTGTATCACCTTCCCTGAGAGAATACTGCAATTTCTCTTGCTTTCAGACAGGATCTTTAGTCTGTGGTGTGTTCATTCATCCAGTGTGTTTCTTCAGCATCTGGACCTTGTGCAACCTCCCTTGGAAAATTTACCCGAACCGTGTAGGAAAGATATAACTGAACTAAAAACTATTGCAAAATACCAGTTATAAACATAAATGCAATGCAAAATATTTGAGATTTTTTTTTTCCAGAGATCTTGCAACACATTATTAGGGATAATAAGTTCTATAAGCTACAGGCTGACTTCATCATGCTGCATAACAGCTGCATAGAGTCTGGAAGAGGACTCTTTCCTGTTGTTATACATTTAATGGGTAGCACTTTTAAGCACATTTTAAGCACATTATTTGAGACAATAACTATCAAAGACTGCACATAAGACAACGCTCTCTGAAAAGTTTCTGTCTCTTCCTCCTGTTCCCATGATGGCCATTGTGGTGTCATGGTAACAGCACTGAAAAGAAAATGGCCCTTGTGATGGCTCTGCTTCTTTCTAGCTGGTTTTTTCCTGCACCCATTCACTAGCAGAGCATGAGACACAAAGGATAAACACTACACAGCAGCAACCAAAACATCAGTGTGTGACCAACATTATGAATTATTCTCATTACTGAATCCAAAATACAGCAGTGTACCAGCTACCAAGAAATTAACCCTGTCCCAAAGGAAATGAGGATGAAAGCAGAGGTCACTGTTTACATTGGCATTCTTTTTATTGGTGTATATTCTTGTTTCAAATGTCATATTGAGCATTTGTATGTTGTTGCCCTATGCTGTATATAATCATTAATAATGTGTTAATGTTAACAACCCAGGAGGGGCCTGAAGATCTAAACTCAACTTGCTGCTGAAAAACACTCACAGGACAGGAATTTTTTAATATCTTTGTACAAGAAGGTGGAGGGTTGTTATCATATCTATTTTTCAGTAAGGACATTGGGGACCTTGAACACCATCTAGTTTCAACTCCCTCTGCCATGTGCAGTGACACCTTCCACTGGACCAGGTTGCTCCAATCCCCATCCAGCCTGGCCTTGAACACTTCCACTGATGGGGCATCCACGTGGAGCATCCACAGCTCCTCTGGGCACCCTGGGCCAATGCCTTAACATCCTCACAGTAAGGAAGAGGACAGAAAGTATATTTCTGCCTAACATCTAATCTGAACGTGTCCTCTTTCAGATAAAGCCTCTCGTGCTGTCACTCCATGTCCTTGTAAAAAGTCCCTTTCCAGCTTTCCTGTAGGCACCTGTTAGGCATTGGAAGGCTTTTATTTATTTCACTGTTCCCTGTCAAGGACCTCACTCTATAAGAATACTTCAGAGGAGTTTAATACTTTTTTAGCTCTTCCAGTCTAGTTTTTTTAAAGACTCTTTGCAGCTTATTAGAATTGGGCTTGAGTAGTCCCATTGGTGTTCATCCTTTTCTTTACTCAGTATCAAAGCCATATTAGTTCATTCAGGCTCCCTAAAAAACTCCTGAATTGCAGCAGCAGTGGAACTGTTGCAATATGAATTTAGCCTTGAGAGACAAGAACCTTCAGAAAAAAAAATCAGATTATTCTGCAGATTTGGTATTGAGAAGTAAGTAACTATCACTGCTTTCAACTGAGTGGTTCATCAAAATGCATTTTTAATGCCAGAATTTTACTCTTACCTGGTATCAGTTGGATTGATATCACTGAGCTATTTGCTCAGTATTCTGTGAAATGAAATAAATATACATGAACGTTACAGAAAACTTTAAATGAAAAATGAGAATAAGTCTTGGTAAATGGTGCATTCAGAAAACCCTCACTAATATATTTGAAACCTGTTCTTTGGAAGGGCAACTTTTCACCATAAACCACAAATGTTTTCGTGCATGTGTACGGTGTTATTACAATATAATAATTCTTTGTCACAGAAAATATCTATTAAAGAACTCAAGCACTTCTCCTCCAACTTGATTTTTGGTATGGAAGCAGTTTCACTGAGTTCCATGTTGTCCTGAAAGGAAGAAGACAGGAGTCACTTCTAGCCACCATTGCCAGCTTTCTGCCACCTACCCAGGCTTTCAGATGTCTCTGTAATTAATGCATGTATTGAAGGAAACCAGACACCCTCTAATTCATAACTGCAGCTCTGGATTTCCCCTGCAGCTCTGCTGAAGGAAGAAGTTGCCTTGTTGTGTGGGCCTCACCATCTTCCATCTGCTTCCAATTCTTCAGCAGTGCACGCTGTCAGAGGTGCCAGCCCAGCCTCACGTTTGTCATGGGTTATCTTGTGGCATTTCCTTTTTAGTGGCAGTTGAAATTACACAGTTTTTCAAATCTTGGTTCTCTTTTAATTGAGACTGTATTGATTCATATAGCTGCCCTGAAAAATAATTTAATAAGTAACAGTATAAAAATGTTAATGATGTGAGCAATTTCTTGGTCTAGTTCTGTGAGGAGTGTTTCTGCATCACATAAAGTCAGTGTTCAGTCTTTCAGACACTGTCTGTGGCCATGTTTCTTGTGAGTGATACTGTATCCCATATTTAGGAAAAAATCCAAAAAGTTACTGAATTCTAGCAATTTCTTATATCTTAGTAATTTTTTCCTCCAGTAAATTAGTGAGAAGTCCACTTAAATTTTGCAGACTGATAAAATGGAAGGATTATTTCTGCAGTGAATTCTCTGTTGCCAGACTAAAGGATCACACCAATGGCCTGCTCTGTGTGTGGTGACAGTGGCTGGTGTTAGCTGTAAGGAATGTGATGCAGGGTAAATTAGGGACTGCAATTCCCAAGAGACTTTCCCACATCTGAGCAAACAGTTGACTTCCACTTTGAACCAAGTTTGGTTTTGACTAATGGAACTGTGACTCTGGTGATAAATCTGGAGATAAATGCCTAATCCCCTTTTGCAATGCAACTGAGCAGTTCTTTACAGGAGTTGGGAACTGCAAATTCCAGGCTTTTGGCATTTCATTTGGCAGTGCAGCCTATGCCCAATGCTAATAAACATCACATTAGCTGTCTGCTGAGGACCACAGGCTTGCCTAAGCTCACCCCCTCATCTATGACAGGTGCTGCAAGGACTGTCATTACCCCAGCAGAAAGCAAGTTAACCACCTTCATGGCATTTCCACCCAACAGCATTTATGCAGTAGGGTTATCCATTAAGCTATGCTGCAATCAGCAGAGTGCAGGAGATCTCAAAAGCCCTGTCAAGAAAAAATCTCTGGCTGGGATTGAACTCCAGAAACCTGGGAGCATGGAATGGTGCTGGGGGAAAATGCACTTGCAAATATTGGGTTGAAATAAAAATGTGAAGCTCTTTATCTGAGAAATGAGGGTTTTTTTCCAATTATTCTGCATGTACAAAATGTATATGTACTTAATCAGAATTTCAGAGAGAAAAGATAAGTGGCTACTCCAGCATCCTTCTCTATGGCTCCATTTTCAAACAGGGAAAACAATTACTAGGCTGGGGTTTTTTGCAGGTACAGCAGCAAAAGAATCCTTATTTCTTTTGGTTGCACAGTAATGTGTTATTAATGACAAGGCTGAGAACTGCAGGAATCTGCTTCCCTGAAACAGAAAATTCTTGCAGAGAATGTATTTCCTTCAAGTGAACAGGCTGGGTTTATACACCTCCTAGGGAAAGAGAGAGAAAATATTTGTCTTTATTTACTGAACATTTAGAAGCATCTTCTGAGCCCCTGCACTCCATGAATGATGTAAAATTATATAGAGCCAGAAGTCCTTCCACTCAGGGTGCAGGCTACTAGCCTGATCCTGATTTCAAACACCAGTCTCCCAAAATGCTTTCCTGCTATGTAGTTGCACAGTTAGCTATTCTTGTGAATTTTCCTTTTATATTTCCAGGAAAAGACATGGAGAAAAAAAATCTGGAGTTACTTCCTTATATACTAGTAGGCAGTATAATTTCATAAGGTGTCTGCATGCAAGAATGTTTGGGTGTTTTCTAATTTGTCTGTTTATGCCCAATTAGCTTAATGTTGGCATCTCAATGTTTAAAACTACAAAATAATGTTCAAATTGCACTCAGAGGTCAGACAAGTGAACAAAATTATTAAAAGACATTTGAATACCTTGAATTTTCCAGAAGGCTATTGTGGCATAATATTAAATATTTTATAATATGGAATTAATTTTTTTTTTCCCTCAGGAAAAGCAAATCTGACCCAACCCATACATATTACCTGTAAAATTTCTGTTCTTTGCTCTCTCACATGGAAAAAAAAATGCATTGGAGATTGCATCAGCTTTTTTTCTTGATTCCCACAGGCACAACAGCTAACAGATCTGGAGCAAAAACTATCAGTTGCAAAAGACAAATTGGAAAACGCAGCCCTTGACAAAGTAAGAAGTGTCATGTAATGTAAGCGTGTTTACCTGTATCAGCTGGGGATGTTTTGGTGTAATTTGACAAAAACAGGTGAAAGCCTTGCAGTTATTTAGATGCATGCTAATGAGAGTGATGCTCCTGAAATCACTGGAACTAATTATGATACGTGAAGTTAAGTACATCTGCAAAGTTATTTAAGAAGAGGCTGGTCAAATTAGAAAAAAAAAAGCGGCTCAAAATTTTTTTTTCACTGATTTTTAGTAGATTTAGATATTTATTGAACTATAGTTTGTGCTGACAATAGACTTAGTGTCGGCCACAAGTTTATTTACACTAGAGCAGTTTTCTGTTTCCCTCCTTGGACCCTCTAGCTTACAAATTTTGTATCCCCAGACACCAAGAGTAGTGTGGCCAGCAGGACTAGGAAAGTGATCTTCCCCCTGTGCTCAGAACTGGCAAGGCCACACCTCACATAGTGTTCGGTTTTGGGCCACTCACTTAAGAAATGACCTTTTAGTGCTGGAGTGGGTTCAGAGGAGGGCAGTGAAGCTGGTGAAGGGCCTGGAAAATCTGTTTCCTGAGGAGCATTTGAGGGAACTGGCGTTGTTTGGTCTGAAGAAGGGGAGGCTCCTGCTCATGGCTCTCTGTCTGAAAGGAAACCGTCGTGAGGCAGGGGTTGGTTTCTTCTGCCACGTCTCGAGTGAAAGGATGAGAAGAAAATTAGATTAAGTTGTGCCAGGGGAGATTAGAAATAGGAAATGTTATTTTCCCTGCAGAAGCGGTTAGGCATTGGAATAAGCTGCCCAGGAAGATGGTGGCAGCACCGTCTCTGGAAGTGCTCAAGAGGCATCTGGATGTGGCCCTTGGGTTTAGGGGTGATTAAAGTGGTGCTGTGTTGACAGATGGTCTTAAAGGTCTCTTCCAGTCTTGATGGTTCTGTGGATGTAGCCATGTGATAGGAGTGCCAGCAGATCAGGGAAATGTGAAGACAGGCATCTTATGAGGGCAGTATTTTGGCCAGTAAGCAGCTGATCAGGGAAATGTGAAGACAGGCATCTTATGTGGGCAGTATTTTGGCCAGTAAGCAGCCTATTTTGGCCACGTTCACATCTGTGCAAGATTATAGAGAGCTTTGTCAAATCACACCCTGGTTCCAGTAGTGTTTCCTTCACCTGTGTTTTCCTGATGTTCATTTATAGATCTCCTATCAGCCAAGTCAGTATTGAATGATGCTGTGCACAGGATGGAAACAAATTTACTTGTTCTTCTTTTACCTTTGGCTTGGCAAAATTGGAATGAGGAACGAGCACTGGATGGCAGGATTAAGAAATGAGAGGATGAGAAATTATCCAGAGAAATTTCTGGATGAGAGGAGAGTGATTTCAGATGGGTGCAATCTGCAGGAAGCACTGAGGTCATGTCAGACTAGATTGACTGAGTCCATATCATCATGCAAAATCAGACAGTCTGCTACCTCTGCCCATTTAACCATAACAAATGGTGATTTATGCTGTCCGTGCAGTCACTAACTTGAAAAGTTAGAATTCTTTCTTTCTCTTTCTTTCTTTCTTTCTTTCTTTCTTTCTTTCTTTCTTTCTTTCTTTCTTTCTTTCTTTCTTTC
>JAYDZK010000268.1:4439101-4449771 GCA_034509185.1 Euphonia xanthogaster
TCAAACCCTTGTGGCTTGTAACTCCTCACACAAAGCTGGGAATTGTTTCCATGGGCTAAAATCAAAGGCACAGGTGTCTTTGACTCTGTGCCAAGGTCTCTGAGCCCCTGCCAGGGTCTGGAGCCCTCCAGGGCAGCCAGAGGAATGTCCTGGGTTCCAACACTTGTAAGAACAACTAATAGCTCAGCAGCAATAAAGGAATTCATTTCTATTATATAGGAAATAAAACTTCTACACCTATCCCTAAACATCTGTGGAGTACTTAAAGATTTTTGCCTAATACCTTCAGTTTCTTTACTCCCTTTTACAGTGAAGCTACATTTAGTTCATGGTGAGTTCATTTAAGTCTTAGAAGTTTTTATGTATCACCTCTCCTGTACTGTAGCTCCAGATGTGAAGTCTACAAGTATTTAAACATATACTTTCTGTTTCTTCTTGAAAATACAAAATTTCTTCTTCAGCTCCTTGGCATAAATTTTGCAATGAAGGAATGTCTGTAACTGAAATTTCAGTCACTAGGTCAAACTAAAATTATTCTGGCTTCAAATAGGATGCTTATTCTGCATTTTTTAATTGCAAGATCTTTATTCCTCATCTAAATGAAAGGTAGTTTATATCATTATTCATTCTTACCCAGATCTATGACCAGTTAAGTGCAATTAGAATGAAAAATACCAATTTTTCAGTTTGTTACTGTCTTTATTTATCTGTACTGATATCTGTATTATTGTCTCTCTGATCAAATAGTCTGGCTTTGAATTAGCATTGAAATTTCTCAATCTGTTTTGCTCTGCTTGTATATAGCAGTTCCTCTGTGCTTGTACAGCAAACAGCAATGATTCTCACACAGCATGAGGAAAATCTGTTCCTCTACCAACAACAAACTTGTCATGAATTTTTGGACACAGCTGTTCTAGGAAGAAAAATTAATAGGAGGAAAGTTATTCAGTCATTTCACTAATACCAACATTGTGAAACTGTTTTAATCAATGAGTGTTAGATTAGAGATGCCTCCTCCCTGGGTCAGAATTCCATTAGCTGCTCATTGAATCCAACAGGGAAGAGCAACAAAATGAGTTTTCAAATATCCAAATTTTATAAGTGTATATAGAGATAGATAGATAGATAGATAGATAGATAGATAGACAGACAGACAGACAGATCTGAGGGACCCAACTGCCTTCCTCACCATTTCTATTTGTGAATGTAACACCAGAGTTTGGACTGTCATAAGAGCAATAATTGTATCTCTGAATCATGAGACATTTGGGAGGAAAAAATTGTGATTTCGTGGTTCCATGCTTTATCTTCCTTCATATTTCTGTCATGCTGTGGCAAACACCCCCTGGAAAATCACAAGGGTAGACAGAAAAGTTTAAACTCGAACACCCACTGCGGATCAAATGGAAGAAAAGAAGTGAAAAATCATCCCAAATGCCTGATTTTAAGATTAAACTAGCTTCTGTAGAGCTGCATAAAATTGTTTCTGTGTGAATTTAGAGCCAAAAATAGCAGAAACACATCACCTAGCTTTTTTAAAAAGGTATTGACTTGCATAAAATTCTGTTGAAAGGCAGTAAGAGTGTTACATAAATACCAAGAGCAATTTAACTTGGCCAAGGTGACCCTTCAACTTCATGCTGTGCCTGGATATTTGCAGTATATTTAGTGTGCTATATCACACGTGCTAATCTTGCATCTTCAGCTACAGCAAGCAAGTCTAAATCTCTGTCAAGCAGATGAACAACCCCAGCCTGTGCTCAGATACATCATTTAGAGATTAAAATGTATATATTATTTATTGAAGAAGTTTTGCTGCTTGGTTTATTTTTTTTCTCTCAAAAGTTTTTTTTCCCCAAATGCTAGGAGGTCTAGAAAAATGTAAAATACTAATGGGATAGATATCATAGCTTACAATGCAACTATAATGCAAATGAAAGTCCAGGTTTAGCCTGCTGCTATACAGTTTGAATTGTACAAATGATGTACAACCTCTGCTTTGCAGTTGGGTATTTATTCATTTTTAAAATTTTATTACAGTGTATTTCTAAAGTTTTCCTGTTCCTATGCAGAATGTAAACCACTGTTTACTTGCCATCTTGATTTTTATTTATTCCCATTTTTAAATTTATTTTAGATGTGTGAAGTCTCAGGAAGCCAAAAATGTATTCATTCATTTTTCATATTCAGGGCCTGAAAGAAGATTTGTATGTGTTTGGAGATGAAATTATTTCTATATTTTGCCATGAGTTTCTTAATTTTGATGGAGTGCTGTTTCACTTTTTGCCCCTGATAGGGTAAGGGCTGTAAAATGCAGCATGGGCAACTGAATGAAACAAAGCTCTGTTCCTATTATTTGCACTAATCAATTGATCCTGCATTTTGCCATGCAGTACTTCTGTTTTCTCATTTATTAAATCAGGGGCACTGTTTACTGCCAAACGTAGGGAGTGAGCTCTTTCAAGCATGCTGATTCTTATCAGATCCACACTTTTTATTGTTCAGAATAGCTTTTGATTTGTGTGACAAGCAGGAACTAAAGACCAGGAGACAAGAAGACAACATTGCCTGAATATCTGCTGTTGTTAGTGACATGCAGACACGTTCTCAAAACACACCATATTTCCTTTTTTTAAACTCAATATTTGTCTCCAATGCCTCTTTCATTTTCTTCCTTTTTTTAATATTGCTATGGATGCCCTTTTCCTTACATGCTTTCTGCCATCTTGTCCTTCTTATCTGGGATTGTGGAAGGTTGGTTGGGAGGGTGGGGTTTTGCTTCATTTTGTTTATTTTAATGAGTAGCACTACCTAGGTGATGAATTTTCAGCTGCCCCAAGGCTCTGATTTGCATAGGTCAGTCACACAGTGCTCTGTATCTATCTTTGTAATTCTTTAGCAGTTCTGACTGCTAAATTGCTTTAGAATGTGGGTTGGTGGCAGCATAAGTGGGTAGAAAGTATAATATCCATGACAGTTGGGAGTGTTCTGGAGGTACTGGGAGTACCTGTAGGGGACTCTGCAGTCTTGCTGCTTATTCAGGACTATATAGTGTTCAAGGTGTATGGGGGGAAAATATTTTCAAATAATTTTTTATACTTAGAAAGATCTCTTGAATAAAAAAAATTGTGCAATATATTGCCAGACAGTAATAGAAGGCCCTGAAATCTGAAGTTTATATTCTGAAATGAGAGTCGAAGGACACTTTTGTTACTGTCATGCAGAAAACCATAGCAGAGCTATCCTGCCTTTAAATAAATATTGTAAAAATATTGATATCTAAGTGTTTTTTTTATCAGATCTGCAGCAAAGATAATATTCCACAGAACTGAATATCATTAAATAACTACAGGAGATCAAAAGTAGATACAGCTTCACTACATGCAAAGCCAGTTATTTCTCAAGTTGCTCCAATTTTTTATTTGACTAAGGAAAACAACAAATTAAAACTTTATCATTTAAATAGAAGGATTAATGATATGAATAACTAAAGTTTATTACAAAGTCCTTTGAAAAAAACAATAATTGAGGAAGATCTTGATATGTTGTGTGGGAAATCCAGTCATATTTGTGGGTGAGCTACATAGAGCCTTCAGTAATAAATGTAATTCTTTCCTTGCCATTTAGAGGTTATTCTAATTTTCCTTTTATCTAGGTATTATATACTCAGGTATATTTGCTGCAGTAAAGTGCCTTGAAAGCAATTTAGAACTGGTATGTCTATGCCCTTAAATACATCCAACAGCATATGCATGCCTACACAATATAAATAAAGGTTTTAGGACCCTGATCTCTTGAGATACCTGTGCAAATGACACCCATGGACCTTAGCAACACACTCTCAGATTAGTGATAAAAATGGCTGTGGCATAATTTTATGATGAGCAAGTGACCCAACTACAGTGCCATGAGATCTGAACTCAGGACTCCAGTGATGTAAAACTACACAAACTTCTTCTTTAAGGCATGTGCCAGGATGGAAAACTATTCTCAGGAAAATGGCAGAACAGAAATGTCATAGAAAATGCTGCACTTGGGGATTAAATAAATAGAGGCAAGGGAAGTCTTACAGGAAGCCCTTCCCTTTTTGGGAAGGCAGTGAGCCTTCTCAGCTTCCACTGAAATGGCTGTGGCTGTGCTTAGGGCCAAACCCCAGATGTGTCATTAACAGCTTTCCCAAATCCATAACACGTCTTCAGATCACACATTGCCACATCGTCAGAGGCAGCACTGGCTTTTGGCAAATACTTTTATCATTAGCCCAGCTGACTTCAAAGAACTCAAATTGAGCAGCAATAGAGCATTTCTTTCACCTGTTAAAGTCAGAAGACTCCTGATGTGTAGTGTAGCAGCATCTACATACAGAGTAGTAGAGATCTAATAGGACTTGTTAAATTTTTGAACTGGATTATATGACTTGTAATTTAGTTGTTGTTTTGTAAGGCACAAGCTTTCATTTCTTGGTTTACATTCAAAATATAGATGCTTTTCAAGAGATACTTTTCTCCTCTTTAAATATCTTTAAAGTGAGACAGGAGCTGTAGACAGCTGTGGGAACACCTACCTGGTTACAGGTGATCATAGGAAACAAATATTTCACCACTTTCACTGGTTGCTCTTATGGAATAAAGTGTTGCTGATGGTAAGACTAAAATCTTGTATTGCCTTTTACTGTAATTTCCATTTCCATGGACTCATTTTACAGATTCTTACATATGTACAAATTTTAGTCTGGTATTTATATTGGCATCTTTTGATTGAATTTGCTACAGGAAGAGCAATTTTGGCTATTTTTAGCAAGGGAAAGCCTGTTTGGGTTTTGGCAGAATGATAAGCCAAGTGTGCTTTAAATTCACTTTGCAATTACATCCTCTGCAAAAACAGAGCAGGTAAACAATAGCCTAATTACTACAGGAAATAAATGAGAAATTTGGAAGATGTAAATTACAGAGCACAGGTGCTTTTGTAAATGGTATCATTTGGAAAATTTTACTGTTCAGTGACCCATAAACATGAATAGCTGGATTTTGTGGTGGTGTTGTGCAATTTCAAGTAATGTTGGAGTAGCATCTGTTTGCAAATTTCAGTAATTTTTCTTGTATTAGAGAACTTCCACATGTGTGCAGCTGCAGATCTCAGTTCTGTTATCTGCAGAAAATTAAAGATGTCTTTTTTTTTAATAAGAATATTTCTGGTTACTGCTCAAAAGTGTGTAGCAGTGGTATTGCCCTGTACACAGCACACAACTGAATATCCTCCATGGTAGGCTATTAATGAATTCCAGACTTTTACAGGTTAGTTCTCTTATCAGCACACTGTATCAATCCACACTTTAAATTATTTATTTTCTTTGCTTAGTTTGTTTTTAAGTAGTAAGGAGGCACACTTTCAGGTATGTGTGCACTAAGCACTACTTAGAACCACTTGGATTTTTTTTTTGCTGGCCATTGTTGATTAAAATATAATTTGGGCTGTGAATGTTTAATTTCACTAGGCTACAAAACTGTGTGACATGGGGTTCTATTTAGTGAGAATTTTCGTGAACAGCCAACCTAAACAACTGACTCCAATAATTTCAGGTTTTCATTGTCTCAGATATTTCATACCAACATCTGCTGTGCAACAAGATGATGATGTTTTGTCCAAAATCTAATGTAAATTATTTATGACTTCCACAAGATTAGTACAAGGAAAAAGTATTTCTAAATTCTGTTTTCAGTTAAATAGTTTTATCTCCTTCTCTTGTATAATCTTACCAGAACTTTGATTGGTTTCCTTTTGTTTATTTTTGTCTAAGCATGTGACTTAGATATTCTGTCTTTTGTTTTGGCATTTGAATAGAAGTAAATACATCTTGCAGACTCTGTTGAAAACTGAGGTACAATGAATCATCACAGAGTTGCTCTTATTGATCCAGGAAAAAATGGTTGTATACATTTTCACAAGGGCTTTCACACCTTCAGCTGCATGAAAATACAAATAAGAAACTGCAATTGTTCCAAGGAAGTGAGGCACTGAAAGTGTTGGTTTAAGGTTCTGTTAGAAAACTGAAATTATCTCAAATATGCTTTCAAAATAAGCTGCGTTAGAAAAAGCCAGCAGAATTCCATGCACAATAACAAACACATGGAACTTCTTTGTGTGTGTAGCTGGGCATTTTTAGAACCTCATTTCTCTTTTGTGAGTCTTTTCTCCTTTGCCAGCCCCTTGCAATCCTGGAGGCACTTGGGTGTAAACTTAAACACTAGCTGCTGTCTATTACTAGTGGCAGGTGACCTGTTATTATTTTTATCTTCTGTTTCTGTGGCACTTTCTTATCTTTGAGCACATTTGTGAGTGTGCTGCATGTCATGCTGGGCTACCCTGGAATGGATGCTTTGCTCTGGTCTCTGCCAGGGACTGGCATCCTCCAGCTGGCTGTAGTTCAGGGATAATTCACCCTTTCTGCATGTACTGGCTTTCCTATAGAAAGGATGTTCAGTTAGCTGTGGGATCCTCTGGTTTGAGGTGGTGAGGAACTAGTTATTTTCCCTAAGGAGACTGAAAGTAGAAGACTTATTAAGTACAAATACTACAAATAGGGTTTGAAAACTTCAGTATCTTCCCTAGCTCGTGACAAGCAAAACTTTAAATTCTTTTTTTCTTTTAGAATAGTTTTTTTTTCCAAGAGATAAAGGACCCCAGAAGACTTACAAAGGAAAAATGTAAATTAATAATGTATATAATGTCTAACATAATATACTGCTATGAGGAAGTCGTGTGTGTGAGGGGAAATTCTGCACTCATAGATGAAACTAATGATTCAGGAAATTGACATCTAGATGTGTCATCTATCATCTCATATGAACTATTTGAAAGAAAAGTCCTTTCACTTTAATGGATGTTCAGCTATTGGAGGTCATTGTGGATGTTCATCTTGGAGAAACTCCTTTATAACCAACACAAACGTCTGTGAAATGTGAAGAAAATGAAATGTGATGTTCAGCTATTTGAGATCATTGTGGATGTTCAGCTATTTGAGGTCATTGTGGATGTTCATCTTGGAGAAACTCCTTTATAGCCAACACAAACGTCTGTGAAATGTGAAGAAAATGAAATGTGACTTTTGCTATCCATGTTGAATGTATCCTAACAGTTTCCACTTCTAAACAGAGTGGGGTTGTTCTAGAATATTCGCAAAACTCAGACCCATGCTCAGTGCTGAGTGTTGCCATAAAAATAAGCAGCTATTTTCCACATTAAAGATAGTTGAATACAGGGCAAATTGGGAAAAAAAGGAAATATCTATAATGACAAACATGCTTACTTTAGGAACAGCATGTAGAAGTTTAAAGATCTTGCACATTAAAGGATTTGCAGTCCTTTAAAAGGAATTGTCCTATAAAATTATATCTCTGTAGATGTGCATTACATAGATATAAAAACTAAAGTATGTCTCTCCCACTTACTATTGAATAATATTGACAATGCAGTAGAGAAAAGCTAGTTATCTGTACTCTAAAACATGCCAAATATATATCCATACATACCCAGTGACCTTCACTTATAGAAATGTGTAGTTTTATTACTGTTTTTTGTACTGACTTTTTTTTTTTTTAACATGGGAGTTACTGTGGAAGATTTTTAATCAGTATATAAAGAAAAGAAATACAATTGTTTTTCTTTTTCTATATCAGTATATACATATAAATTACATATTTGTCTGTGAATTCTGTTGTGGAAAGGTATAATAGATACTCAAACACTTTACAGTGACTGAAATTAGGAATAAGGTGTTTTTTAAGGTCCCATCTATGAAGGCTGTAGGGCTAGGAGGGTAACTCAAAAGTCCATAACACACTTCAAAATTATGTGAACTTTTGTAATTGAAAATGGTGCTACTCAAAGAAGAAGAGTGAAGGAAAAGGTTATAGGTTTAACACCTTTTCCTTGGCCAAAATTAATATATGAGGCATGAACGTGGCAGCTGGCCTGTGTCTGTGTGTGCTATGTACAGCCAGGGTTTCCAGGAGCAGTCAGAACTGACTTTGGAAAGGTGAAGTTTCCAGCTTCACCTTGATCCGTGCACCTTGCCCAGAAAAAGCTCTGTAATTTCATCCACTTGCTATACACAAAACTGCTCGGTTTTTACAGTAAGTGCTACAAATTCTTGACCAACCTGTGGCCTCCTAGACATGACAAAAGCCACTTCCATCTCGAAAGAATAAGACATGTCCCAGCAGGATACACAACTGAGTGTGCTGACAAGTGGGGATGACCCCTGCCTAAGCTGTTCCTTATTTTTAGCCTCTTGGCAGACCATCTGGTTAGGTGGGTGAAGGTTGGTAAAGAGCAGCAACCCCAGTCCAAGGGGATGTCTCAGACTGGCCTCAGTGTGCCAAACAGATATCAGGAAGTGCAGACAGGCACAGCTGCACACCAAAGACAGGCTGGCAAGTCTTTGCTGTAGGTCGTCTTTGAATGTTTGCAGTTTGGGTCCATGAAACCTTCAGTAGCAAAAAATGTGTCTCTGGACAAACTCCATGATTTCAGTATTTGAAGTTCATCAAAATGGGCATATCAAGGCATTGCCCATCACTAGAGGAAAACCATCATGGCCATCATGACTGGGGTTTTTTTGGTCCTTGGATACCATGAACTTGCACTCTGCCAGAAATTGCTTAGTTTCTTTGCTTGCATTGAAAATGCTGTGCAATCCTCCTGTTAGATCAGTGTGAGTGCCCATAATTTTTTTGTTGTTGTTGATGTGGAAATTGATTATCATTAGAAGCCCTTAGTGTAGAAAAGATTAATCTGTGACTCTCTAACTAATAGGGGGAAATGGCATTGATGTGACCCCTATTGTGTTGGCAGGTTGTCTGGCAAGTCCTGTTCCTAGCACTCTGGCATCTCATGAGAAAAGCTGCTGGCTACAGAGTAAGGGTTGTGCAGTCATGCCAAAAAGTCATGTGAGAAGAAAGAGCCAGTAAGACTGTTTTTAATATGGCAAATAATTGAGCTGCATATCAAAGTTTAAAAATCATTTGAAAGATGGGATTCAGCTGACTTAATTCTGCAGTTTTATTTAGCAGTGGAGATGAGGGTTTTATAAAGATAGTGCACCTTTCAGAAAAGCTGTTTGGAATTAGAAATGAAAAATATATAAAGCATAACAAAGGAAATTCCAAGTGCATGAGGAAAAAGTGCGTTCTTATTTATTCCACTGTAAACTTTGGAAGAGATCTCAAAGAAATAAGAAATTTGATTTTCTTCTCTTCAAGTATTATGCAAGTTTTGCTGCAAGCAAAGCAGTCATCAGTAGAGTCTAGTTTCCTCTGCAAGCACATACCTTCAATAGATTTTAAACAATTATTTCAAGAATCTGAAATGCAGAGCTTGGGTTTTAGTCAAGCTTGTAAGGTCACACTATGAAGATGCTTCTAAATTATTTCAAAGAGAAAAACAAAGTAGAAGATTTCATGCTCCTTGAAAAAATACTTGCATTTGAAATCCTGTATTGAAAAGATTTGAAGACAGTTTAGAAAGCTTTAAGTAAATTGTGAAGGAGTTCATAATCTTTATCCAAACAATTTCACTGTGAAATACTTGATGTCATTTTTATTTCGTGAGGTATTGGTCTAGTAAATAGGCCCCAATCAGATAAGTAATAGCATATTCATTTTTATGTGAGAGGTTATTTTTAATAATAAAACTTCCTGTCTGCAAAGTCGTCCTGTAAGACACACATCACTGACTAGAATTTTTCCATGTAAATAGTCAGTGTTGGTCCTAAAATTTTATAGGATAAAGCTGCCTAAATAGAAGCAGTATGCCCTCTGGTGTTTAGGCCAGAACTCAGATTTAAAGGACTGTGTTGATGTGGCACGGCCTGGGCTTTTGGGAATGGGAGGGGGTCCCACAGTGGTCTTCTATGAGAAGCTGCTGGAAGCTTCCACCATGTCCGACAGGGCCAATCTCCGATGGCTCTGAAGATGGACATGCTGCTGGCCCAATCAGAGAGGTTGGTAATGCCTCTGAGATAACATATTTAAAAAAAAAATCCAAACAGCACAAGTGCAGTTTTCCCAGGAGTGGCAGGGCACCTGTGCCAGGGGTCATCCCTGGTGCAGGGATACGCCACGGCGCCGCGGCGACGTCGATGGCAGGAGTGCCATGAATTCCTGCAGAAGTGACTTTAGTGAAGCCATCCCAGGGGCACAGGGCACAGGCACAGAGGGATTCTCAGAGTGATTCTCAGCTCTCAGCCCGGCAGCCGTGCCAGGGGCATGGGGAAAGAGACTCGAGCACTGGGGTGCAGGTTCCACGGAGAGGAGGCTTTACTAGAGCAGGGCTCTCTGTGAAGGGAGCCAGGGACAGCAGCTGGTGTTTCACAGGGGAAAACAGGGCTTATAGGGAATATAACCCCCATAAACAGGGCTTAGATGGAATATAACCCCCATAAACAGGGGTTAGAGGGAATAAAACCCCTAAAAACAGGGGTTAGAGGGAATATAACCCCCATAAACAGGGCTTATAGGGAATATAACCCCCATAAACAGGGGTTAGAGGGAATATAACCCCCCTAAACAGGGGTTATAGGGAATATAACCCCCATAAACAGGGGTTATAGGGAATATAACCCCCATAAACAGGGGTTATAGGGAATATAACCCCCATAAACAGGGGTTATA
>JAYDZK010000268.1:4452402-4462738 GCA_034509185.1 Euphonia xanthogaster
TACATATATATATATACAGATATATATATATAAATCCTGGAGGTAACTGAGTAACTTGCTGTTAGTGATCATGAAAGTGTGAAGAAAATTCTGGAAAAAAAAACTTATATAATTCAGTATACAATAATTTTTTTTAAAAAATTATACTGTATCCATTTATTACAAAGGGGTTAGAAGTTTGTTCAGTTATGTTACCTCCCTTCTGCCACATCCTCTACAGAACAAGGAGAAATTGCATATCCATAAGAGTGCATACTTTGCTGTTGCACATTCCTTAATATCTAAAGGTAAAGGAAACTTCAGTTGTTAATAAAATTTGAAGGAGGAGAAGGAACACGTAAAATTATGAAGTTGGAGTGAGCTCCATTCAGATTATGACTAGAGGTTAGTTATTCCTTGGAAAACTTGTGTAAGGCTTGATGAAATGTAGAATACTTTCAGTAGAGACAGCAATAATTTAGGCTGAATACTTGTGTCAGAAAGTTTAAACAGCTCTTTTTTACAGAAGTGAATTCATTAAAAGAGAAAGAAAAAAAACTGTTAATATATTTCAAATATCAAAAGACTGCTTAATTTCTATATCAAGTACTGTGATGAAAGACACCTAAAAGATTCACTTTTCCATAAAATCAAGGTTTTAGTTATTTAGATTAGCTGCTGGTTGTTTTTTGTAGTTCTAGCAACTAGCATTTCTAACTGTCTAGTCTGCAACCCTTTAGTCAGTCAGCAGATGTACACACTGTCCATCTTAACATAGGCTAAAATGGACATAAAAATAGTGCAGGTGATGAGATTGGTCTAGCAACCTTTTACTTCATCACCATCATCATCACCTCACATTAACATAAAGAGAAAGAAAGACACAAGGAAGAATTCAAATTATTAGCTTTGAGAGGTGAACAGAAAATGTCTCATTCCAGTTAGCCTTCATATATTGGCATCAGAGATACCCCCTTTAAGTTCTGCAAGAGCTGGAAGGAGTTTATTTTCCCAAATGATCATATTACTTCAGTCATACAAAGCTGCAGTTTGTACCTGTGAACACTATCACTTGCAGAAAATTCAACACTTAGGAAGAGTTTTAATTGTGTTTTTTTCATTACTTGCCTGTGTGTAATTTTTTCTGAAGTGTTTACAACTGCTTAACTTCCAATGAAGGAAGATTAAGGTTGGATGGTTAAGGTTGTATGCAGCATGCATTTTTAAGAAAAATTACTGATGATGTGCTTAAACCTCTGTTGCTCAGAAACCTAATATTTCAGCAATCCTTTCTCAGAACTTTACAAAGATCCTTGTATTGTGTCTCTGATAAATAAAATGTGATTTATATTTTGGAAGAACTAAGGTAGTGAAGACTAACTAGAGAAGAACATGCAATCTTACAGACACTGAGGCAGAAAATAAAGCAAAATGGTTAGTTGCTGGTTCCAGCAGGTGTTTTTAAGTCTGTGTGGCTAAGCATCTCTAGCTTAAATTTGTGATCTTTCTGCAATTTTATATTTCTGGGGTTTATGCCTGTTGGCAGTAATTAGTCTAGTTTACATTAGAACAAATACCAATGAAAATGTATTGACAAATGGGATACAGAGTAGAAAAATTGGAAATTAGACACTGCTGATATTTATCTGTAATGAAATTTGTCACAGGACCAGTAATAGCCAGAAGTAGGTAGAATATCCTGTGATACAGAATCTGAAATTCATCAAAAACCAAAAAAAACCACTAATTTCAGTAATTTCAATATTGTTGTAAAAGTTTCCATTCTTTAGTTTATTTGTACTTTATTAGAGGCATCTTTTCAATACTACTTTTTCTCAGCCTTATCCAGAGATGTTTTCCTATGTCTGACTCCTGAAAGTCTCTGTGCAGAACCAGAGTTCTGCAGAGCTTTTCCCCCATATCCCTTCCTTTTTCTATCTTCCCAAAATTTTGGCTTTCACACCATAATTTACTTCATTCCCTTTTCATGTCAAGTAATTCTTATGCATGTAACATACCATTTTAAACCACCTATTTGGTATTGCTAAAACATCAAAGAATTTATAAAATTATTCTCAGTTCTCTGTTGTCACATTAGAATTTTTGCTTTGTCCTTATAAAATCTTCTCTGATAAATAGAAGTGATAGTGCTTTTATTTACTGCCTTAATTTCCTGCAGTAAACAAACACTGTATGTTCATTAATCATTCAGTGACAAAGGACATTCAGTATTGGAGACAAAATTGTACACATTTCTAAGCAACTACAGCATTTTGCTTTATTTTCTTAAATCAGTTTCAGTTTCAGAGCTTTGATCACATTGCACTGTCCAATTGTTTTCCAAAGGGTGTAATAAGAGAAAAAAATAGCCATTTTTATAACAAAGTTTCAGACTAATAAAATCCTAAAAGTAAATTTGATTCTGTAAATGAGGACTAGGAAGGTCATAAGAAGTTACATCATCTGAGTTTAAGCATCCCCTTAGTACACTGTGATCTAAAACAGGAAAAGGATATGAAAAACTGCAGAGGTGTCTTCTGAAAAGGTACATGCACATTTCACTTCTTGTTCTGTGTCTTCTAAACAATAATTAAAGCAGCTTCCAGTAGAGATCTGTAACAAACTCGTGAGCAAATCTGATAAAACATGTCTTTGAGTAAACTGTGACCCTAACCTGGTTAATGACAACTAGGATAACTAGTTTGTCAGGTGACCTAACCTGTCCTTTTCTCCTGTGTCTGGTTGATTTTCTTCAGAATTAACTCAGCACTTTCTCCCCCATCACGCTCTACTATCAGCTTCTCTATCTGCTTTTTGTGCCCTATGAAGCCAGAGGGAGAAGCAGTGCAAAGGAGCACTGAAACTCCAATGTCTGGTCAACTAAATCTGTGTGATGCTCTTTAGGAGCAACAGAATTCTTTTCTACTGTGTTATAATGCCACTTATTTAAACTTGATTTCCTGCCCACTTGTGAATTGATTATTTGACCTCAAATTGTTGAATGATTTTTTTGGCCATAAAGCCAGTTCTGATTTGCTGAGTTGATGCAGTAGAATATGCTTCTAGTTACATTGTTCAGCTGCTCACTGATAAAGTTGCATGATTTAATAGCCAGTGGACATGCTGAGCTCTGACTGGCTTGGTGAAAAATTTTAAAATAAAGATGCACCCTTTGTTTACCCACCTTTGTCATTAATACACCCAGCTGTGAAGCTCTCCAGCTTTGCAGTGTTACTTACTAGGACAATGGAATCCCATAACTTCTCACATTTTGCATACATTACCAATCAAGATGCAGATTTTATAACCAGAATTTCACACGCAGATACTTTTTTAGTTGGCCTGCATGCCAAGCTGATGAAAGCAGCACAGCAAATTATTTTTGCTTTTTGATAATTTCTACCATGTCAAGCTCTCATTCTGTCCTTTTGTAATGAGTGTACCTCTCACAGGAGGGAATCTGACAGACAGAAAGAGTCACACAGACAGACATACAAAACAATCCACTACTTGGCAGGGAGGGAACTAACAACAATAACAAAAGTTTAATGTTTTGCTTTCTCTGTCTGTCACCCAAGGCTTTGAAAGGTATTCTAGTTCATTGGGTTTAAGTTCCTCCACTGATCTTTAGCTGAGGGACACAAAGATGCATGTGTTGTGTGTATTGATATATTTGTGTGTTTATATATGTATATAAACACACCTAAATACCCACATGGGGAGGGGGTGGTGTGTGTGTTTATATACATGCCTGAGGTCATAGATGAGGGATTCAGTTTGGGTTCTGTTAAACCCAGTCCTGCGTGGGTGGGTGTGTGTCTGTGTCTGTCTGTCTGTCTGTCTGTGTTTATCCATAGGAGCTGGTTGCAATCCTGGCTATTGAGCTGTTGTTCTTCAGTCTGTAATTGATTTGGTGATGATTCACAATGTCTCACAGTGACAAGGAGTCAGTGATGAATATATTATGCTTTACCATCATAAAGGCATTCTTAAGAAAAAGTCCCTGCTATCTTTCTGCAACATATGGGTGCTACTGAAAAGATCTCTGAGTGAACAAATATGAAATACTACAGACATAACTCTTTATTGCTCTTTTCCTATCAAGATAGCCTTTGTTATCTGGTCTATGAAAAGATTATGCAAGACTGCTCACTCATAAAGCATTGTTTCATCATTTGCTTTTATTTTCTCTAAAGCAGACCTGATTATTTTTGTTTTCTTCCTTTGCATGTGTCTTGAGAAGTTGACCTTTAGCTTTATTAATGCAATTATTAGTTTTTGCTTCCTATCTCCTATAAATTATGCTGGTGAAATAGGTTACCTGATTTCATGTTCTAGTATGTACAGTCAGAGAAAATTCTGGATATGTAAATTATCATCTTTAATTACAATTTTTTCTATCCTCTTCATTACACATTTTGCAATATTAATTATTGTTTGACCTACAGTATCTTTTGTCCTCAAGCTGTGCTCCTAGAAGTCACCTAAATCCTCATTTTTTCTGAAGATGATTCAGCTTGAAATATTTTTTTAAAATCTAGATTAAGAGTAAATAATTTAAATGGAAGTTTTGACAGGACCACACTTATAAGGTTTTGAAGTATTAAAAGTCCACTAAAAATTGCTACTCTGTCATCTGACTTCTTAGTCTTTATCTAAGACATAAACCACATGTTTTGTTTGATTTTTTGTCATAGAAGAAGTAGGTGCTTTATCAATAGACTTTATTTTAATCAATACTGCCTTGATCATTCCCTATATGAATCCAACTTTTATTTGCTGCTGTCTAGAGTGGGAAAACAGAGTTTCATATCCATCATCCATCTGCATCACATCAAAACCATCTGCATCACCTCAGAGGCTCACTTCAGTAGCTTAAACATTTCTAAACCCCCCCACTGTTACATTGCTCAGTTTTGATGACTTAAAACTTTATAAAAACCCTGTCATAGTCACTCCATTTGAATGTATTGCTTGTAATAGCAAAACAAGCAGAGAAATTCCAGTGTGAACTCCTTTTAGAGTAATGACCAGGTATTAGGAATATTTGACTGTATTTCATGTTTCAACTCCTTTTCTCATGGCATCCTTAACCCTGCTCCTGAAGGGACTCTGATTTAAGTACAGTAGAATTTTCAGTGTTGAGTAAATCTCTGGCTTCATATCTGGAGATCTCCTTGGTTCAAAAGTCTACTTTGTAATTAATTTTATTTATGCTGTGCAACTCTGTTTTCCCAGATATTAAGAAGTATATTGGCAAATAATATAACATTATTCCTTGAATAAAATGACAGCAATTAATGCAGCAAGATTTTTCCCCTTGAGAGTCATCTGACTTCCCCATTCTGTGACTTTATATTCCTATTCAGGGATTATTATACCTAAGAGATCCAGAGTTTAGACAATAGTAATAGAGAATTTCTAACTGTAATGCTGACTTTCTGCTGTTTGTTACTATTTCCTCACCCATAAGAGACACTTGTAATTAATTTTCTGTTCCCTAGGACCACTTGTAGAAGTAAACTTCACTATTGGTGATGAGATTCAAACATGAAGTAAAAAAGCTGGATAAATATCAAGTTTCAAGCTGTTAAACTGGCTGTCACAAGACTAAACTGCTGAAGAGTATTACAGGGATGATGGTTGTCTGGGATAAGCTTAGCTTTGAAAACTTTGTGCCATTTCATCAAGTAGGCTTAAAAGAAGACCTGGTGATTTTTGGGGTATTTTTTTGAAAACTGAATATTTTTGGAAAAAAATATGAAGTAGTTACCTCTGACATTTCTATTGGCAGGTAGCCAAGACATGTTTGGGGAATGGTAATGCTTCAACATCTCGTTTGAAGGCAGCAGAAGCAGGCACAAGCTTTCAGGTATTCCCTTTCAGAGTAATTGCTGGGGCTGTACTAAAAGGTCTTGTGAAATGCAGTTACTTGAAGTATACTTCCACATTCTTCACCAAGTTCTGTCTCCAAAGAAAAGGCTACTTACTTCAGCCTTTGCATCTGATTGCAGTTCATCTGTTCACAATGTTTTCTGGCTGGTAACAATTTGCAAACTATTAAATATTTTAAGAGCTCGTAGTCAAATGAATTAGTAGTCAAACTAGTTAATTTGGTAGTGTGATGTCTATAGCCCTGGAAGCAGGAGCAGGGAGAGATTTCCAAAATAATTAAATATTAAATACATATATAATTGGTTTATGTATATATATATATATAATATGCAGTGATATGAAGCTGTATGCAGCATCAGACTTGTATGGTTTTGCACTGTGAAAATTGTTAATTATGCTTTCTTTACTAGAGATCAGGACCCTTTTCTAGGGACAATTCCATTGCCATGGAATTTTCACCTATTTTTTTTTAATTTCTGCTTATGTATATATGTATTCTATATGTTTTTCTATACCATGGAATTTTAATACATTTTTTATTTCTGCTTATGTATGTATACATTCCATATGGTATTCTATTCTGTGTTTTTACCTCTACAGAAGTTTCACAGCCCTCCATGGACTACACCTGAAGATAAAAAATCACCTGAAAAAAAGGAGAAAAAATACGAAGAATCAGTTAGTACACCAGAAAAAAAACTCTAAATGCTACTGATCTACATTGAAAACTGCCAATCACTTCATCCTCCTGTTCTGTTAGCACAAAGGCATGAAATGTCCCAGGTTTCTAAAGCATGGATTTTTCACTATTTTATGAATGTCTGTAAATTAGTCTAGAACAGACCAGTTAGTACCTTACAGCAATAATCCAAAATGGATGTTTGAAGAAATGCTTTGTAATGCAATCCAGTTTTTGAATTCCTGTTCTACCTTATCAGTAACTGTACGCTATAAAGTACTTCCTTTGTAAACAACAGTCTTTCTCAAAGATATTTCTCAGTCTGTTTTATTTCATGTAATTTTGTGGCAGATTAGGTTCTAATATTAAGGGGCAGTCAGTGTGTGGTGGGGAGGACAGCTGTGTAACCATATCTGAAGTACAATCCCTAAGTGCAACTGTAAAAAAGAGAACTGTGTGCGTGGGGGTCCATGTATACTTACCTTTTAGTATTTCCATCTCAAATCTACTTACTTACACAATAAAATATGTTTATTTTGTTCTTTTTTTCCTCACTGCTATCTTAACTAGTCCATTTCTGAGCACTGAAAAGCTGACAGAATTGGAGTTTAAGGGATGGGGATGGAGAGGATCATTACTTTGGGGATTCAAGCAAAAAAATTTGCAGGTGGTACTGAGTTACAGTTTCCTAGCTTGGATGGCAGCCATGGGAAGTCAGTTTCATCCCCTGTCTTTGTGCTGATCTCAACAGGATAAAATATACTTTAAAGGATAAAGCCCTGTTTTGTCCACTACAGTTGGCCTTTGATCACTCCATCAGGGAGGATTGATTGGAGTAAGCTCTGTCACTCATGGATTCTTTCAGTTTCTCCTTGCTCACATAGTCTCTGACAAGAAAGCAGAAAGAAAGGGAGGAGAAGAGAGAATGTTTTGCTTGTTTGTGTGTACGTCATTATTGGTCAAATTTAAGAATTCATTTGCCATATCTTTTTGAGATGCAAATCTTTCAAGAACAGTTGGAATAGTAAACTGCCTGATGCAATGCTATGCTGTCCCTACCAAGAAGTGTTTTAAGCATTTGTGACTTGTAAACTTCCACCTTTGTCTTAATGCACATCTCAGCACATTTTTTACTAGATTTAATGTAGTTATAGGAATTTTCTTTTTCTTGCTTTGTATCAGTTTAAAAGCAAATAGACAAATCTTTTATTTGACTTAGTGGTGCTGTCTTCGGTTTTAGCATTTAAGATTTTACCTCTCATTCAACAGTCTCTCCTTCAATACTTGCCTTTTCCTTGCTGGTATGAATAATCTTTCACCCTGACACTTTGTATATGCTCCTCTACTAAAAGGTAGGTAGTTGCAATTTCTCTGTCTTGAGAAAATACAATTTTAAAAAGAAAAAATAACCTCATGAGCTGACCAAATAATGACAAAGTACGGCTTAAGACTGTCCATGTGAAGAGTCAAAAGAAGTGAAATCATGTCCACAAAATTAATCAGAAAAGAGATGTGACTTTTTGCATCTGGTCCTGAATCTTGCTGAAGACAGTCTGCTGTCTTTCAAAATATTCAGTGGGCAAGAGGCTTGTGATCTTCTCATATCTACAGCTGGCATTAATTTCTAGTCATGCCAAAAGCAACTTTTCTTTGCATATGGCACGCCTTAACTGTAAAGGTCACTGAAACTCTGTTTGAGTCATCTGTGAAGAAAGGATCTCCACTGCACAGTGGTTGAAGCCCTCCAGCTGGACCAAAGCCTGTGAGCACAATGCTTCCTGCAGCTTTAGAAAGAAGCCTTTGTTAGTATGATCCCCTCCATCAGGCAGCCTGTAGTAGATACCAACCACAAGGTTCCTTTGCTGCCTTGGGCACTGATTCTTATCTTCAGGCTTTGGACTTGCTCATGGCTGTTTTTCAAAAACAGCTCCTCACATGGAATCCACTTCTTGATGTAGGGGGCAATCCCTCCACCTCTCCTTCCCCCCCTGTGTCTGCTGAACAGGCTGTAGCTATCAGTAGTGACACTCCAGTCATGGGATTCATCCCACCAAGTTCCAGTAATGCAACAAGGTCATAACTTTGTGCAGCACAGTGGCTTCCAGCTGCTCCTGTGTGTCGCCCATGCTGCATGTGTTGATTTGAAGGCACCTCAGCCTGCCTGTCAGCCATGTCACCCTCCCAGAGGAACACCCCTTTTCTTCCTTTGACATAATTTTCTGGTGTCTTCCCTGTCAGCTTTCCTTTCCTTTCCTGACAAAGCCAGCCCTAGACTTGCCTTGGCCCCTTGCCACTCCCTTGCATGCCCATCTCCTTCCCTGACTTGCTTACAACTTTTGTTGCTGGCCTTGCTCGGCTTTGTCTGCCCTTCCTTTGCCTTGCCTTTCCCATCTGAGCCTTGCCTTTCCTTACTGACACTTCCATGTCCTCCCCTTGCCCTTCCCACCACGCCGTGGTCTTGCTTTGCCATAGTCAGTCCCGCTCCACCTTGACTTTCCTACCTCTTTTTTCCTGTCTTTGCCTTGCCTTGCTTTCTTCTCCTGTGACTCTCATTGCCTTGCCTGCCCTTACCTTGCCCTGTTTTGCCTTCCTCTCATTGGTAGACTGTACCTTCTACCAGAAACCCCAAAGAGAAGTGCTTTCCTTCCCAAAGAGAGGAACTGATGCTCTCTGGCAAGAGCTCACCACCAACATTTAGCAATACAGATCACACAAATAGATAGATCCCACATGAAAGGTGGTAGGACAGAAATTCCTCCTGCTATCAGCTCCCTGGGCAGCCTATAACCTCCACCTGAAACCCTGGCATTGCCTATAACCTCCACCTGAAACACTGGCATTGCATGCTTTCCTTCCCATGGAAGAGAACTTCCTGAATTTTCCAAAGGCCTGACCAAAGTTTTGGTTTACAACAATGCATATATTCAAGGATTGCTCTCACACAAGAGAGAGAAGGACAGAGGTTAACTTGTTGGCATTTACTTCCCATGGGCAGCTTATGACCTACAATTTAGACACTAAGACTCCATGCTTTCCTTTCCAGGGAAAAGGCCTTTCCGACACTTCCACAGGCAAGCTGCAAAAAGAGGATACGACCTCCAATAATTAATACATCCAAGGATTGCTGCCACACGACAGAGAACAGAAGAAAAGTGATTGGTGGCATGTACCTCCCATGGACAGCTTATTAACTCACCTGAAACACAGTGGGTATATGCTTTCCTTCCCAAGGAAAAGCTCCTTCAACAGGCTGGCAATGGTATAATGGTAAAGACTGGGAAGTATTGCTCCTACACAAGAGAGGGCAGGACAGAAGTGACTATTCAGCATTTACCTACCTCAACATCCTATAACATGCACCTAAAACTCTGCAGTGACATCCTTTCTTTCCCCTGCAAAAGCATTTTTTTACACTCTCAACAGGCCAGCACCAAACTGAGGATACCACCTCCCATAATGAACATGTCCAAAGATTCTTCTCACACAAAAGTGGGCAGAACAGAAGAGGCTTGCTGGCACTTACTGCCCACTGGGAGGCTACAACCTGTCAGAACTCAGGACATCCCCTTGGGAGTCCTGAGCAGCCAGGACCCCGGCCAGGGGGCTCAGGGACCCTGGCACAGAGCCCAAGGTGCCTGTGGTTTTGATTATGGCCCATGGAACAAGTTACCAACCTTAGATGGAAATCTGCAAGCCACAACAAATTAATGATAGTGAATTTATCACGGGGTGAAAAAGTAGATTTTGGGGTTTCTAGAATGGGGGTTCAGGGGGCAAGATGGA
>JAYDZK010000268.1:4462838-4479706 GCA_034509185.1 Euphonia xanthogaster
CCTTGAGAGCGAGAAATGAAGAGCCCTGACTCCTTCTTCAAGCACCAGGCTGGGAAAAGAGACTTTCCAACTTTTCTTGGGGCCACTCTGACCAACTAGAGACCCCGACAACAACCTACATGTGAAACACTGAGGTTGTTTGCTTTTCTTCCCTGTGAAGCCACGCACCAACATTTAATTAATGCAATCAAGAATGAGCATGTCTGAGCACAGTCCTAACACAGAAGTGGCAGGACAAAAATGTCTTGCTGATCTTTACCTCTCAGGGCAGGTGAAGATGTAATCTTTACAGTCTGTACATGAATAATCTGTACATGAGCCACTGTGGCTCCATGCTTCCATTCCAATGGAAAAGCCCTTGTGGACATGCAAGAGTGCGAAATTGCACGCTGCCATAAGGTGGGTGCACTTTACATGTTGCAAGGGAAAGGTGTATGCCACTTCATGTTCAAATACGTGTTTGAAAATAAGAGTAATGCCAGTGAAATCTTTCTGTCCTGGAACATTTTGTTTGGGAGTAGTGACAAGATTTTTCCAGCGTTGGATCTGCATATTTTGTGGTTTAAAATTACCACGATACATTTGCTTCTTTGGTGAGTGCACCCTGCCATCTAGCGGAGCTATTGAAAGGCAGCTGTCCTGGTTTAGGGCACATTTTGGAGGAAACCTCTGAATTGGGGTCCCTCTAGAAAGCAAATCCAAGTGGCCCCCCCGCCCAGCTGGTTTGGGAAAAGATTTCCTTGGAGAAAAGTGGAAAAAACCTGTTTATTTAACAGGCAAAACCTTCGCCAGCACAAAAATTGACCAATATTAAACAATAAAACCTCCTGCAGGTCTGAAGAGGTGACAAACTCCCCCTCGTGGGCTGTAGCTCGGCTCACTCAGTCTGTGATCAGTCACTCCAGGACAGCAGCACTGGGAAGGTAAAAGCCAACAAGTGCTTTTTCCTGGTACCCTTAGTGTGGGATCAGTACATGGGGCAGTTCCTTTTTGGATCCTGCATTGGTGAGAGAGAAGAAAAGTGGAGGTTTACAAACCTGAGAAGAAAGTGAATAATTCTGTGTTATGTGAGCACTTTAGGGACTGGGAAAGGGAGGAGATGCCTACAAACGTCATTTTGTTCCAGGATCTTGTTTTTGGGAGCACTTGCTGGATGGTTGAAATTTTAAATATAATTTCCACCAGGTAGAATGTGCTGCTGAGAAGAGAAGCACATAACACCAATGTGTGTGGTGCAGTTCAAGGGGAGTGAGGGAAAGGTGAAGCCAGCAACAGCTTTCTCCTCTTGCCCGTTTTGTGTACAAGGTTTTTGTGTGATATTTTCAACCTTGTAGCGAGCATCTGCAAAAGTGAAATCAGTTGCTGTTACATACAGCTGGAGAGGAATTCATATTGCCCCTTGATCATTGTGTGAATTAAGCATCTCAAATGGACAGTGAAGAGCTTATGCAAATTCCTTCTCAGTTCAGTAACTGCTGCCATTGAAAAAGTCCTAGAACAAAAAAGAGTTCTGAGCATCACTTTTCCCCACAATCTTAAACTGCACAACACACATGGTTGCTATGCTTTTTACTTTCACCTGTATGCACTCTTCAAGTTTTTTCTGAGTCCAGCCCTGTAATTTCAATCTGGCCACAAAGAGTGACAGGGACAAAACAGTTTTTGGGTTTAACATAGACATCAAAGAATATCAGCAACAGCACACCACCAGGGTTTTGAGCTTTCCTATCCTACCATGTGTGCTACCACATTCTTTCTAACACACAGGTTTTAGAACAAATGGCTCTGGCAGCTTTCCTGTAAAGTGCATGTACATAAACACACATGCTGGAGCTGTGGTTTTTGTTTCCAGCTCTATATACCTTTACATTTTTTCACTTTTGCAGAGTCCACCTACAAAATCAAAAACGTCTGGCAAAAATCTTAGTCACAAAAAGAGACCAGAAAAATTTTGCTGGCTCCTCTTTTAACTTGCATCCTCTGAATTTTAAGCCACACCATGGAGCTATGCAGTTTCCTATTGGACTGCATGTACTGTTGTGGAGCTCAACTTCAAAACTTAAGAGGTTTAGGAAATTGGTATCATACTAAATGTCCTAGAACAAAAAGCCAGAGTTTTTCACTTTCTTCTTACAGCTCATTAACTGCTCCACACACTTCTGTGTGTTTTCTTCCTCAGTCCTACCTAAAACTGTACATTTTCAGTCTTGCAAAGACTACTTACAAAATTAAAAACAAAAAAATTCAGCAGCTAGTCTCACAGACCAAGGTCCAGAAGAAAGAGCAAGTGCTGGATTGATCCTTTCTTTTTCAGCCTATAAACTGCACTGCCAACAGTAAGGCTATTCTGTTTCCTTCCCAGATATATGCAGGATCTTGTTCTTTCAAGAAAAACAGAATCCAAAGCTGCACCCCTCCACCTACTGCTCCCAAACAAAGGTGCTAGGAGAAAAAGATCTTGGCTTTTACCCTGCCTCTGTCGCTGTTCAACAGTTCCACTAGACAATAATGTTTATTTGCAAAAAAAAGCAAATGGACAATGGCTAACTAAGCAACTCAAGGTACAGATCCAAAGCTGAAAACGTCACTATTCAAACACAGCATGTCAGGACACAAAGATGCTTGGTTTCAAGATGTGGATTCAACAAATGAAATTTATAGCTCAGTTCACCTACTGAACACAATCCAGGGCTTGCTTCCACAAAAAAGTTGCCAGGTTAGAAAGCATTTAGCAGGCCTTTACCTACCATTGACAGCCAGAAGAGAACCAGAAACACTAGAGCTGGATACTTTCCCTCCTATGGAAAAGAACTTTCAAACACTTTCAAGAGCACACTATCAAAATTTGAATAATATATCCAGTAATTAATATGCCTGAGGATTGCTCCAACACAAAATTTTCAGGATAGAAAAAACGTGATGGCCTTTGCCTTCAGTGGGCAGCTGCAGTAGATCAGTTGTTTCCCTTCCTAAGGAAAGGGACACCCAGCTGCAATATTTGGTGTACAGCTAACATTGAATAATTCTACTGAATTGCTCCCACATAAAAGGTCCCTGGACATACTGATCTTGGTGGCCTTTACCTCCCATGAGAGTATTTTATCATCTATACCTGTGTTGAGGAAAACTTGGAGAGGCACAGCAGGAGCCATGTACTATCCTACATTTGGATAGCAAAGGGCATGAAAAGCAGTGGTGCCACCTAGGTGGATGGACATTGAAGGTCTCAGAGGAAAGCTGAGGAAAACCCGTGCACAAAACACAGTAGCTGTGTAGAGTAGACATGAAAAGCAGCAGAGCTGAATGCCACAGATGGGCTTCAGTGCTGTCCAGATCATACAGGGTGAAGAATGAAACATTAGGGAGTGGTGCCATCCCTTTTGGACCCTGAGTGTGCAAAACTGAAAGCTTAGGACAGTGCCTAGAGCTGAGAAGGGAAGTGCCCAGAGCAGGTGCTATAGTTTTATGTGCTCATAGTTTTGTGAGTGCAGTTGAAATTGTAGGCAGCAGGATATTCCATAGCTGGCACTTTTGTGAGCTCCGTTTTTGCCTGAAGTTTTCATGCTTGCTAACATCTGTGAGAGACTGAAAAGACTGCAAGAGAGTTCTCTTGCAAAACAAAAGAGTCTTACAGCAGTGAAAAGCCACTGCTGGCTTTCACAGTCCTTTTGCTGATTCTGGTGCTGTGCTGAATGCTTTGGACAATGACTCATCCAGCATGTGCTTCGCTCCTGCCACATTTCACTGGGTGAAAGTTCCAAGGGGAGCTTGGACTCTGCGGGGCAGAAAACACACGAGTGCACCTAGAGCTGAGGAAACACTCTGCACAAAACACAGTACTTCTGTAGAGCAGACATGCTGAAAAGCAGCAAAGCTGAATGCCACAGATGGGCTTCGGTGTTGTTTGGATCACATACAGAGAAGAATGAACTTTCCATGTGTGAGCCTTCCCCCGTGCTGCTCTGTTTGGATCCTGACTGTGTGAAACTGAAAGCTTAGGATGGTACCCAGAGCTGAGAAGCAAAGTGCCCGTAGCCGGTGTGTGCTGGTAGTTTAATGGGTGCAGTTGAAACTGTAGGCAGCGAGCATCTTCCTCAGCTGGCACTTTTGTGAGCTCTGGTTTTGCCCGATATCTTCAAGTCTGTTAGCAGACTCGGGGCAAAAAGCTTTGTTAAAGCAAAAGAGTTCGTTTTTCCCTTGGCATGTGGTGTAAAGAAGAGCATGCAGTTAGAAGGGGAAGCTCAGAGAAATCTTTGTGTGCTGCACAGTAGATTTGAGAGCTGAGACGTTTGGTGCGTTTCCGAGCTGGGCTGGCCGCGTTTCCCTCATTTGAGAGCAGACAGTGCCACCGTGTGTTTATTTTTGACGACTGCTGAGTGGCCAGGAAAAATGCCAGCGCTTTCCCGGCCCTGACCCATTCGTGTTGGGGCTGTGCAGGGAAGAGCTCTGGCTCTTGGAGACTGACAGAATGGGCTCCTGCATGTAGCAGAGAAGGAAGGGGAATCGTTTCATTGCTGGCTGAGTAGTTTATAAGCTGCAAAAAAGGGGAATTGCAGCACAGCCTCTTCGTTTTAGAACGTTTTCTGTGTGATCAGCTGCTCAACATGAAACCTGCACGCACTGAACTGCATCCAGCTCCCTAGAGATATGCACTTTCTCTCAAGCTCTATGTATCATCCTGCCCTCTCAGTCTCACAGATACCAAACCCCTTCAAAACATCCAGCAGCCAGCAGCAAAAAAAAAATAGTCCTACAACAGTGAAAAGCCAGTGCTGGCTTGCATAGTCCCTTTGCAGTTTGTAAAGCAAGATAAAACACACTAGTGATTCACACTTTCTTTCTCAACGATATATATCAGCACGTTTTCTCAAAGTTACCGAGTCCCTCATTAGAAAGAAGCATTTCCAGCTGCAGTTCAGACACTCAGAGTTGTGCCAGGACACAGAGCATTTGTTGCCTTGCCCGCTTCCCCGTGAGACCCGATATCCACAGCTCAATCACTTTCACATAACCTTCCATGGTGCTGAGTCCAGGCAGCAAGAGATCACACAGGCATGCAAGGACAGAAGGGGTTTTTAAGGCACCCCCTTTTCTTAGCTGAATTTGAGTTGAGCACAATGCACTGTGGCTCTGTATCTTTTCCAGCTAGACCTGCCATCCAATTTTTCACTCTATCTTCATTGCAAACTTCCAGCAGCTGTGCCTATACAGAAAGGCTAGAGAAGTAAAAGCCAGTGCAGAGCTGCACCTTCCCCTTGCCTTTCATAAGGCACATCAAACTCACCCGTGCCCTCTGTCCATGCCTTTTCCACTGCATCTACCCTTGAGTTGTTTGGATCTCAGAGCCTGAATGTTAGTGCAGCTCTTTCCATAGAGGGCAGGAAGAAGAATAGGTAGCAGCACTAATAGCTGTCATTGAACTGCCTCCTTACAGCTGCCACAGTAAATTCTGCTGGCAGGCCAGTGGCAGCCATGCTTGTCTTGCAGCCAGCACGCTGTGCACAGCAGCCCGGTGCTCTGCCACTTCCTTCTTGGCCTTTTGAGTCCTGCCACACTTTCATTCTCCCAGGCAAGTGGATATCTTCTTCACGTGCAGACCACTGTGCTGTGCTGGCTGCAGAGCATTCCTAAGCATTGCTCCTGCCAAAACACGCCTGGACCGTGCACTTTCCTTCCAAACACTCCGTGCCACAGCATTCTGCCTTTCTTGTTGTCTGAATCCAAAGGGAAAGCTTCTTGGCTACACCCCGCTTCAAGAGCTGTGCCAAGAGATCAAGCTTGCCTCTGAGACTTGTATTTGCACCACGTTCAAGGGGCACATTCCTCTTTCATTTACGAGCTGCAAAGCACCACCGAATTGCTGCAGTCTTTGCAAGGCTCTTCCCAGCTTGAAGCAGCACCATGCGAGTTACAGCCTTGCAAGGACTAAAGCCCTGGAGAGGTGTCTCACACAGCAGAATGTGCCAGGATAAAATCATGTCCTTCACGTTCCTTCCTCATTGATCCCACTGTGTTGTTGTGTTGAATGTCTCGGGCATTGAGTGGCTCTGTGCTTCCCTCCTGCCACATTTTGCTGCGCGAGGGCTACTTAGTCTGGACTCTGGAAAGAAAAAGGGATATGAGTGCAGAGGAAAAACCCTGCAGAAAAGTCAGTGGTTTTGTATCATAGACACACCTAAAAGAAGCTTAAATGCAAAGCTTAATGCCATCTCTAGGCTTCAGTTCTGTCTGGATCACGTAAGGCGAAGAATGAAGAATGAAGCGCAGAGCACCGGGCTCCTTTGAGCAGCAGCCAAATACCAGGAGTCCAGCTACAGCTTGTGCACAATCAGAGTCAGCTGAGAATGCTGGTGTTGCTTCAAAAAGTAACACACAGCTGTTGAAACATGGAAATAAGCTTCTTCTTCCACCCTCAATGTTGCCAAGTCCTACAGAACAGAAAGAGTTCCTAAAGTAGGCGTTCTCCGAAGAGCTCTGGAACAGCACACTGCCCTCTGTACCTTCCTTCTAGCAAACACTCCTGCAACTCCTGCCTAATGCAGGACAAGAAAGGATGCCTGCCAGAATATGCTCTTTGCATCCTAGAAGTTGACTTTCCTGCCATTTAATACAGCTGCAGACAGGTAGGAGAGCTGCTGAAATACACTTTCAGGTGGGAATGGCTTTATTAGTTCATGAAGTGGCTGTGTAGCTTTATAGTCTGTGTTTGGATTTTCAAGATCTTTCTGCTCTCTGCACTACTTTCTCATGAGAATTCCCTTAATCATAAATTCCTTTTCCTATGTTTACAGCAATAATAAGTGTTTCTGTAGAACTAGATAAGATGTACAGATTTTTCTGAATCCATATTTCATATGGCACTCTAACAGTTTTCATGCATTTTTTTCTTTGCTAGAACAATTAAGCAAGTAGATTAAAACAGACTTTCTGGACTTCTTTATAGGAAAAGCCTGATAAGTGTAGGGAGCTCGAATTTTGAGGATGCTTTGTGTTTTCTTCTCTACCACTTTCATGACGTTGGTGATAATTTTTCTTTACTTTATTGTGCACCACAAATTTCTGTGTTAATTTTAAGATGTGTAAACACTGAAACCTGTGGCTGTCAGGTGTTTTGTTAAAGCATGGAAATAACTGAGTTTAAATCTCATTTTCCAAAGTGAAATTGGCAATAACCTTGTATCCTCTTTTCACAGAGACTGGGTGTGGCTGTCATCACATTAATCAAAGGGATGGGACCACAATCAGACTAAGAATGATTTATTGCTTAGAAAACATCAGTCTCAAAGGCCATGAGATTTATTATACTCCAAGCAGTCAGCCATAGTCTAAGATGGTCACAAGTTCTTTGTTTCAAGACAGTATGAAACTTTCTAATCCAATGGGCAGTTGCCAGAGAGTATGTTTTGCTTTTCTAACCTATATAAGGTCTGATTACATGTACACATATATGTCTCTCTATTATAACATCTAAACTCTTAGCTTATTCTATTACAACCACATTACTACATTACTACACTATAAAACCCTTCCTCATCTTATCTAATACTGTTTCTTACTTACCTTAGGCATATTCTTACTTATAGCTATAGAAACATAAGTTTATGATTTCTCTGTTCAGTGTCTGCGTATCTTGCTTTTCCATCAATCTAGACTTTTTCCAAGGCTGCAAATCAAACCCTCTTGAGTCTGTAAAGATTTCTATCTTTCTGATTCCCTCAAATGGGGACTCATCTGTGGCTGTGTGAAAGCTCTGTGGTGCTGTAATGGCCAACTAGCAAAGGCATCTGTGGTGAAGTGCTAATTTCCATAAAATCTACCACAGTCAGCACTGTGGTGTAGTGGTCAAGTGATGCCTCAGGTTTTAGCTTTTATGTTTTTCAGATTCTGTGCTGCTTTAGTGTGTAGTTCTGAGCTTCATTTCAGGGGATAGTACGCTCTCTTCACAGAGTAGGTAGACAAAACAATTCCTTCTTTAGCTGAGGACCAAGGACAAATGATCCAAATCTCAGGCCCAAGAGCACAAACAACATAGGCTGAAGTGAGAAAAACGAGAAGGATGGGATTTCATAAGCTAAAGCTATAATTGGACAATTAACTCAAAAATAAAATGGACCAGAACTTATAAAAGTGAGAGACCCCGTGCCTGGTCATCCATTTTGGGACCATTTTGGTTTCTCTTGGGTGCAGCCCTGGCTGGGCTCTTGTGCTGCCCAAGGTGGATCCATGGAGGCCTTGGGCACGTGACCCGGAGTGGCCGGCTGGCTCCTGAAATTCCACCTTGTGCAGGATCCCACCCAGACCTCAGCAGCCACCAGTGCCAACTCAGGCTGCTTTGACAGTGCCAAGTGCCTCCTGAAAAGTGACCTCAGAAACCTGGGTGGGTGAGTTTTGTTTCCCAGGGAAAAGGGCTGCTGTTGGTGCTCGGGGGCCGGTGGCCAGGAGTGGCCGGGTGGCTCCTGAAATTCCAAATTGTGCAGGATGCCTCCCAGACCCAAGCTGGCACCAGTGCCAACTTGGGCTGGTTTGACAGTGCCAGGTGATTCCTGCAATCTGCCATCAGGAGCCCGGACTGGTGAGTTTTGTTTCCCTGGGAAAAGGGCTGGCTTTGGTTTTCAGTTTAATAAATCCCTACTTTATTCTTTAACTCTGTCCAGTCTCTGTTCTAGGTCAACCTTCACAAGGCATCAATTTTTGGTGGCCCAGATGGAGCAGAAGGCATTTGGAAAACCCCCTGGACCAGAGCCAGAGGAGCACTCAGCTCTTGCCACCCCACTCGTGGGAATTCTACCACTGAACCACAGATGCATCACAAGGCATCACTGGTAAATGCCCAGGGGTGACAGAAGGAAGAATCCTCCATATTTGCAGGATGTAAAGGTCTTGGCATGAGGTTGTTTCTGGTATTCATCAGGGAAACATCAAATAGCACGTGGTTCAGCACTTGGAGTAGGGAGTGCAGGGTGCTGGCCCATGATGCTGGGATTTAGGTGACCTTCTTCCATGTGGGAACAAAAATTCTCAGGAGACACTTGATGCTCTTGAAATATATTTTGAACAACGATTGTGCCGACTGAAATTCACCTCTCATTTCGAGTTCCCACGGGGCAAAGTTGTTTATCCTAACAGAAATCATTTCACTACTTGATTTCACAACTCCTTTCACTGCTTCTTTCCTTGAGTTTCAATTTTTGTCTTTGCTTCTCCTGAACTGTTATGGGTTTCCTTGCCTATGAAATTCCAGTATTAAATTTTTCCATGAAATGGGGAGAATCTAAGGATTTGTTTAACATAAAGTGTAGCATCATCTTTAATGGATGGATCTCAGAAATGACACGTTTGGTTACTTTTAACTGTAATTAGTAACACTTGTGCTTTTCACATTAATTTATTTAGATTTCTAAGGTGGCAAATTCTAATCAGTAGTGATTTTATTATTTTTGACTCCTGAGGAAGGGACTCAGCTGTAGAAAACCTTCCATTAGCTGTTATGTAAACAAATCACATCATGCTTTACAATATGCCATTATTGCTTGACTAGTTCTTGTATTTCATATTTGTTAAGATTTCTGCCATCCTATTCATTGTGTTTCCATTGCAATGCTCAAAGACAGCTCTTCCATTTCCAGCCTAGAGCCCTAATTATATTTAGGCCTTGAGCCAGAGATAAGCCCATGTTAACAAAATGCTTGTGTGTATCTTGGAAACATAATTAGAATGGTGTTAACTGGGTTCATGTGTTACATGTCACACAGGCAAAACCAGCAGCCTTCTTCCCCAGAGCAAGCAATAACCCTTATCTGACTCATTCTCCAAAGAACTGCTGGATCCAAGAGCTGTTTGATAACCAGTGAGAGGGATTTTGCTGATGAAAGTAAGTTACAAGTTTCCAATCCAGTAGAAAAATATTTCATGTGTATACCTAAAATCAATGGGATAATTCCTCTGTTGTAAACAGGTGTTTGCTGGATTGAGGCTCTAAAGCTCAATGTGGTGTGAAAGGTGTGGATTTTGCTGTGGCTTGTGTGAATTACACAGGGGAAAAGGATTAATATAAAATAATTTTAATGGCCATATTAACTCTGCCTTCAAGTGCAGAAATACTTACATATTTTGATTGTTCTTGATGGTGGCCTAAGTATATATTGCTAATAATCTGTAAAATCACGGAAACTCCATCAATTAAGCTGTTTTTTCCTGGTTTTGTTGGAAAAAAATACTTCAGTGTCTGTGGAGGCTGTGGTGACTCACACTGTGGTTTACTGTGTACTTCTGACATGTACCCACAGTGACTCCCACTGTGATTACAAATGTCACTCGCAGAGAGTTTCTTCTCCAAGCAGCTACAGAAAAGGGTGAGACTTTCTGGATGGTTCTTGCTAAATGCTGCTTCTCCATTTTAGTTGGAATGAGGCTGATGGATGGCCATGATAAAGTAGAGAGAATGCTCCAATGCACTCGTCAAGTTTTCTGTCCATCAAAGGAGAGAAAAAAGACTCAATTGAATGTTATCTCATCATCACCAAGTGGGAAGTAGCACATGAGAGGAAAGAGGTGGACCATAATCATACAGCCTGCTCTTGGTTTTGGATATTAAATGATGGGGAGATGGCAGAGGGAGAAGAATGTAAGGCAGAGGAGTTTTATATTAATTTTGCCAAAAATAGATAAAAATTTAGGCTACTTGGTCTGCAGCATTTACCATTAACGTGGATGGAAGGCTTTAAGTACACATACAAGTTCTTGTAACATACCTGAGTTGTCCTTTTCTTTGTTTCCCAACTAACGTGCTTATTGTTAGCTGTTCTCAAAATTTAATTTTTGTTTTTCCTTTTAGCTTGCCCAGACCTGTCTTAGGAGTGATTTCAGAGCAAGTGGTTGAAGTGTTCCATTGTGTGGAGAAGTGATTCCAAATGTGATATGACTGTGTTCTTTTGGGATGACTGGCCTTCCTGTTTCTCTTCCTTGGGACAGCCAAAAAGCTAAGAAAGGCTATCTCCACAACTGAAACAACATTCCTCCACTGTGTTTGACAAGATGTTTTTTGTATTTCCTGCTCCCTCTGAAGGGCTTTTCAAGGAAATGAAATAATTTAACACCAAGGAATACTGAGACAATAGAATAACTAGAGGAAGAAGGATGGATTCAGTCATGCTTTGATTTAAATCAGAAAATGAATTCCCAGTGTATTTTCCGTTTTCTGGCAGAATAGCAGTGGCTTGAAAAAATGTTGATTTCACAGACCTGTGTTTTATGTCAATCCCTCAGTATCTGAAGGGAGACTGGAGAGGTGAGCTGATTTCTGGGGGGCTCTGTGGTGATGCAGAACTCCTTCCATGACCGTGAGCTGTCCAATGCTGCCCTGTGTGCCTGGCTGCCCAGTGGCACAGCAAGAACACTTAGCAAGGGCTAAGGCTAAAGCTAAGTAGAGATACAGGAACAGCACAAAAAATAACCTGTTTCTTCAGTCACAAATACCTTCAGTGGCTGTGATGAATTTTGTTCATTTTGGCATTCTGCTTTTCTGGTGCCATTAGATTTTTTTTGGTGGCTGAGGCCACAATATATTTAGGGCAACTGGAGTTACTAGAAAAGGCATTACACAAATGTATGACTGCTACCACTGAAATCAATACACTGAGTCATAATCTTGCAATAGCTGGTATAGATATTTGTGCTCCTCTTTGGTAGGTTCTGAGAGTTCAACTTCACCAACAGTTGTAAATCTATGGGAAAAAAAAAGATCCTACACCTCATAATCATATAGGATGTAAAGGAAACTCTTTGACAAAGAAACACAATGTTTATGCTGGTTTTATTCATTGTTTTATTCCATCTAACTAAAGAAATTCGCATGGTTTGAAGTGAATATTTTTTAAAGGTAAAAGTACAATTCTTTCAGTACTGACTAAAATTTCCTAATGTTCCTAATGTTCCTAATAAAAAATAGGTTGCTCAAATAGATTGCTCTTTTCTCTGCTTTGTTAAATCTTTGAAATGGAATATATATGGCTATGGTTTTTTGCATTAAAATGGAGATATATGTGTAGATATATATATGCTCAATCTGCTGGAACAGCTTTCAAAGAAAATGGTGCCTGTTCTTGTTTAAATATAAAAATTGAATTATGTTTCCTTTTGATTTGAAGGAATTAGTGCTGCTCCAGTTGTCATAGAAACTGCAAATTAGAACAGTATGTTGAAGATAACCATCAGTAGAAATTCAGAATATTGAATAGAATTTTCTTAAGTTTCTACCTGAACCTGTCAAGTGCAGCAGCTGCAGCAGCAATTTGATTGTTACCTAAGGCTTAATGGCAGCAATGGTTAGTACTTAAGTAAGAGGCTACTCTGAATTTGCTGTCTACCCTCTATCAAACAAATACTAAAATATGGTTTCTGCCATTGAAAAAAAATCTCTCTGACTTGTAGCAGAGTACAGTTTGTGCCTTCCAAACCAGAGAAAGGTAGGAGTTGAAGGTATTCTTCTACTGTTACATGAAAATATTTGTTATGAGCATATGGCCTTGCCTTTATATCTGAAGTATAGAAATTGGGGTTTAAAATTCTATACTGAGTATCTACATAGACTCCAAAAATGTACTAGCTGTCTGTAAAATATGTAAACAAGAATATTATCAGATCTGTAGCTCTAAATAATACAATTACAGACGCTGATGAAGTAATTGGGTATGAAATTACTAATCATATGATTGTGTGGAATTGTCTGATCTGATTTGCATGCTTGTCTGTTAAGAATTATGCATGTGAATCAAGCTTGGTAAATAATTCATACTTTATCCTATAGCTAATTATTGTAACCTCATTTTTCTTGGTCTGCACTTGGCAGAAGTGCAGTATTTCCCTGAAATTAGCAATTTTTCAACAGTAATTACCCATATCAAGGAATAAGGCCTGGTTTTCAAACTTTTCAAAGTATAGCAACTACCATTCAATACCTGAAAAGCGTTAGTTAATTCTAATTTTGGTCAAAAAAACCTCTTTCTTTTTCTCTTTTTCTCACCTGATTAAAATAATGCTTGGCTGTAGAGTTTTGGTGTGAGAACATGCTTTTAAAAACAGGCTTTCTGCATGTTTTTAATATGCTCCCCTTGCCTCTAAATCACAGCCTTTGTTGTCCTGGACTCCAAATAATCGATAGTGGGGAGTGGAAGTAAAGATCAGCAGCTTGGTTGTTTGCCATAGGAAGTAAATGAAAATCAGTAGGGTGAAAATTAATACTGGGAAAATGTTTTCATGGGCTTAACACCAGAATTTGGCTCCAGGTAAATAACTGGATACCAGTGGGGCTCATGGGATTTTAAGACATCTACTGCTGTTGATTGGGCAATTACTGGCATCCAGTGATATTGCAGAAACCACAGTGAATCTATTAATAAGGTATCTGACTACTGGGGTTTGCCAACAAAACAGAAATCTGAACGAGACAGTGCCCTAGCAAAGTGTGCAAGGCTTCTCCATTCCTGTCAGAATCTTGGGCCAGAGCTACAGGAATGCTAAATATTTTATAAAGGATCACGGATCTCTTCCCAAAGGCTTGGAATGTGGAAACCAGACAGCCTTTTGAGAGCCTCAGTGCACTATGGGGTCCTTGAAGTTTTGAAAGCAGTTGTGGAAATTTGGATTGCTCTCTGGAATGCTGTCAACATGTAATAACAAGGAAATGTCCAAACAGAATTTGGTGGCAGGCAAGTGAGTATCACAATAATTTGATAGTCTGTGGAAGGAACACTGTATAATCTTTCCATTTTGGACTTCTGTATTTATTGATTTATATGCCAGAAAGGATATGTTTCCCCACAAGCTGTAGGATTTTCAGAAGACAGCAGATACAGTTGCAATAATTTTCCTAATTCACAATGAAAAATGTTTAATGCTATTCTTATGGTATTTCTCTGCTGGGAGAGGTATTTCAAGGGGAATCAGCATTCAAACAAAATCAACATTTTCTTGACTAAATGCATGGTAGCTTTAAAGTGGAATAAGGATTAAAAAAACCCAAAACTAAAAAAAAGGCAAGATTTGAAATAAGTTTCTAATCTCAAAGAAGAGAGGAAGGAATTATCCCAGTGAAATCTTCAATTTTGCTGTTGCAGTTCAAAGAGTGAAGAGACCAAAGAGCTCTCTACTGTGTATCAAAGGATTGACAGCTTGGAGTTCAGACAGAGCTCTAAGTTCTGATCTAAGATTAATAAATATGCAAATGCTCAATCTTGAAAAAAAAACCTTATAGAGTCCAATCTTTAGCTTATGAAATTGAATGTTTGTTTGAAATGATTGGTGTATTTCAGCTTAATAAGGTGTCACATTGTAAAATTTGTCAAAGTCAGACCACGTCAGGCTGCTGCAATCAGAAGATGTTTCAGCAAACTCCAAGTTACAAATACATGCTCTTCTTGAGACAAGGAACCACTTGGAATATCAAATGGAAAAAAAAGGAGGTCATAGAGGTTGAAAGTGCCACTTAGAGTTATTTATAGCACATGATATTTTTGAAACAGTGGGTGCCCACAGATGTGGCCTCACTTATTTCTTTTCACAAGTACTGCAGGTCACTCCTTCATGTTCTTAACAAGAAAAGAATGGGACATAGCATTTGCTAAATGCTCTAGAACTGCAATTGGCTTTTCAAATGCTGCACTGAGTCACACCAATTCCCTGTAATGTCAAATATTTGTTCATTATGACCTCATTTTTTGCTAGTGGGTTCAGTCACTCTTCAAGGGAGAATGACCTGGCCAAAATCACAGTGAGACAGGCTTAGCAGCTGCTCTGCAGGGCAAACAACTGAGCTAACAGAAGAAGAAATTGATAAAATATGGATTTATCCATAGCAAGGAAGAAAGCAAGGCTGTTGGCATGGAAACCAATAAAACAGACACATGAGGGATACTTGCAATTAGAGGACAGGTGCCTCAGTGAGCAGCATACGTGGCTTTATAATTTGTTGTAAACTCTTGCCAATTAATTCTTGACATTAATTGCTTTGTACCAATAAAGTACAATAAGCTATTGCTTTGTTCAATTAATATAATGAACTGTTTTGATGCAACTAATGACTTGAGATCACGCTTTGTTAGGGGTATAAAACTTAAGAACAGCTTGCAATAAAAGAGAAGCCATTGCTGTGGCTGCACAAGTGTGTGTGTTTGTGCTGTGTCCATCCCTGCAGCAACAAGCAGAGTGCCAATTTTCAACTCACCTTTGCTAGGATGATCCTCAGAGCTATATAAAATATATGGGGATGTCTTTCATACTATAAAAATCTTAGGCAAAATAACATAGAAACTTCATTTGCCTTTTACACTTACCTTAAAATAAAGTATCTGATCCCAGTCATCCATACCTAAATGTGGTAGTTTTTGCTTTTGAGTACAAATGGTTCTATTTTTGAAGAAAGAGATCATGTATTTTGAAAATATCTCCAAGCATTTTGTTGTCATAGCTGCTTAGCTTAAAAGCAGGCATTTCATCCCCAGATTTCATCAACTCTCCAGGCTGCAGTCAGGAAGTTCAGCAGAATGCAAGTGGCAGTTACAGGCACTTTTTCTGGAGGGAATGCACTCCACCTGTGGGCTTAATTTCAAGGTGTCATTCAAGGCATTTCTTTACATCTATGAAGTGTTTTAGTAGTTTATGCCCTGGCTTTCTCCAAGCTTGCACTCTTTCCTCTAATATAGGGGCAGGATGAAGTATTTTGAGTATGGAACATGCCCAGTGCAAGAAGATTTATAAAAATCTCAAAGTGTTAACAATATAGTTGTGAAATGTTTTGTTGTTTGGGATTCCCATAGAATGGAAGATCTGACTCCTTCTATCATTTTCAGAGGGAGGAAATACTTTCAATCTTCTCACTTTAGTACAGTGAGCTCTTGTTCAAGATTTGGGGAGGTTTTATTTGAAATTTTCTGAAAGCTCATAATGTTTCTCTAAGTTCTTCATGTAGGTTTTATTATTAATGCATGTCTAATACTTTGTATTTGTTGCCTTTTTATAAAGTCACTGGAGGGGGAAGACATACACTGTCAGTGATAGTCTGCCATGTTTATGCTTGAATTTGTATCTTGAAAGGGTGAAAAATCAATTTGTGGACCTTTTCACTGAGAAAATACTGCAGACAAATGATTTCACTGCAGTCCATTGCTCATGAAGAGAAGCAGCTTAGGGAAATCTTTACAACCAAGGGAATCTTAAATGCAGTGAAGCAGGAAGCTGTAAACCATCCCTAGGTTAGAAAGGGAGGTTTCTAAAATTGGATTATTATTTAAACAAGTCTGCTGTAAGTCAGCAGTGGGATACTTCTTCCAAATTCATGCATTTTGGATTAAAAAAAAGGTAAAAATTGTCCCTCCTCACTGATGTAACTGCTGATGTTGTAGATTCGAGTTTTTTTTCTGTCTTCTCATTTTATATTTTTAGAATCCCACTGAGACCTTGCTGATCAACACTCAGAACATCTGAGGAGTACCAGTTTTGTCCTGACAGACCTGCAGAACTGAGTTTTGTCCTAAAGTATGGATACCTCTCCAGCATGCTTTATGCTTGAAAAGCATGCATGACATTACCTGTAGTGGGAGGTATGGCAATGGCACTGCTATCAAGGCATTCTCCAAGTGGGATGGAGTGAATGGATGCTTGGCTAAGGACATGCACTGTAGCTGTGTCCAGCCAGGTCAGGCCCTTCTGTCACAGACATATTTTTGGAAAAACACTTTTGCCAGGATTTTTTCTCTGAGAAGCTGAGAATCCTCAGGAATGAAATGTAAACAATGATTCTCTGCTGCTGTGGAATGCAGCAGGGGCATCTTTGATTGGGCTCATGTGGTTGTTTTTAATTAATGGCCAATCAC
>JAYDZK010000268.1:4488692-4503449 GCA_034509185.1 Euphonia xanthogaster
CCTGTGTCAGCACCAGTGTGGCCAGCAGGGCAGGGCAGGGCTGTCCCCCTGGGCTGGGCACTGCTGAGCCCACGCCTCGAGTGCCGTGTCCAGGTCTGGGCCCCTCAGTTCCAGGAGGACATCGAGGGGCTGGAGTGGATCCAGAGAAGGGCAGCAGAGCTGGGAGGGGTTTGGAGCATGAGTCTGATGATGAGAAGCTGAGGGAGCTGGGGGTGTTCAGTCTGGAGGAGAAGAGGCTCAGGGGTGACTTTATTGCTCCCCACAAGTGCCTGAAGGGAGGGCACAGCCAGCTGGGAGTCAGCCTTTTCTCTCAGGAAAGCAGTGACAGGATAAGAGAACATTACCTCAAACTGCACCCAGGGAGGCTCAGCTTGGACATCAAGAAGCTCTCATCCTACATAAACCATCTGATGTTTCTATTCTATGCTTTTGAGTGTCCCTGACAAATGCTATTGGCTTTTTATTTATGTGCTCTATCTGCTGAACCTATTGGCTGGTTTGATCCGAAGTTTAAGCACATAGATAACATTATTTGTGATTCAGGTTCTTTTAATTTCTAAAAAATTAAATTAAATTTATTAGAAATGCCTTCAGAACTGAGAGCAGATGGGTCTTTTGAAAGCAGCCCATGTCCTGGAGGGAAGGTGTGGGGGAGGCATGTGTCAGTGGGCTCTGAAGGTTAAAGAGTGTCTGCTGGACAAGGGAACCACTTTAGACCTCTGCTGTGGTATTTTACTGGTATTGTGGAGTTTTTTAGCTGGCTGTCTCAAAACTCCAGCCAGCTCAGGGCTCTGCATAGGCAGACATTTATAAGGAAGAGTTTTCAGTCTTCAACAGATAAAAGACTAAAGCACTAGATGGAGCAGATAGATGAAACCAGCAGATGGAAGTGGAGGAAGAGAACAAGCAGCAGAAATAGCTGCATATTCTGAGATAATCAAATAGCATTCACTGACATATCACTATATCTGGCTTCTACAGCACTGCATGCTCAGTGTAGGGAGTTTGAATCTCTTCAGCCAGCAATACAAAGTTCACATGGCCTCTTTTGCTGGATAGCATCCTTCAGTTTTACATTTGGAAAAATTGCTTTGTTCTTGGTTCCAACATAAGCTGCTGACGTTTCAAAAAGCAGTGGCTGTGGAATTTTTTAGCACTAGCTTTGGGTTTACCTGAGAAATGTCAGCTTGTGTTCAGGAAGGGGAACTGTTTCCAGCTGGATTTGCAGTTCTGCTTTTAATGTAGCACAATATTGTCGCAGGATGCTGGATCCATCCAAGGTTCCTAAGATAAAAAAAAAAACAAGAAAAAGATCTGAACCACCGACAAAAATTTGTTTTTGAACGAGTTATTATTGCAGATAACCAAAGAGCTGCACATTTTGTCTGATGGTAAGAACAGAGTAGAATGGTAGAGACTTCTTCAGTGTTGAGCCAATGTGTTATAACAACATGCAATAACCCAAGTTAGGAGATGATTGTGCCCAAGAAAGTCTTCTGGAATTTAGAATGCTGTTTAAATTGAAGAAACACTCTTTTATAAGCAAGCCATGCTCATATATATCTGTAACTCTAGCCTTATATTACTGAGTATTTAACCAGCCACAGTAATGTCAGAGAAAGCTGGCACTAGACTTGCTCTGGAGGTGTCTTTTGTTGCTCTCTCTGTTGACTAAAAAGGGAAATTTCTCTCCTAAGCAAGAACATCCAGCTTATGCTACATGTTTAAATTCTAGGTGTCAGAAGGTTGGTCAAAGGAATGCCTCCCTCAAACTTTGCAGTTAAAATGTAAGGATATCAGGAATTATCTTCAGCTGAACTCACAAATTGAGTTTGTTTAATGAAGCAAAAAGTGTCAAATCCTTGGGCATTCTGTGATTGCTTTATCCATGCACTAGACCTGGAGCAGAGTCTGAGTAGCCCAATGAGTTCTGGTCCATTAGGCTTGCCTTTGAAACCACGAAGAATAGAAATCTGCCTGGAGAGCAGAGATTCCTGTTTGCAAGTTTTCCTTTCAAGAGCAGCTTGTGTTGGGTCTGCAGCTGTTGCCACGGGCACAGAGGATTCCAGGGATGTTAGTCTTGTCTTATCCTGGTTGTAAGTCTTGCCTAGGGATTCAATAGGATTGTATATGTTTTCTAGGCTTAGTTCTTCATGTTGTGCCATGTTGTTTTGGAATTTGTCTTCAACCTGCCACCCTTGAGCCCTATTTAAGAAAAGTTTTTACATTTCTTCCCATTTTCATAGGTGTCCATGTCTCACATATAAAAGAATATCACTGGCCTTCTTGGGCTGAATCTTTGCCTTCATCTCCTTCCCAAGTCATTATGAATTATTGCTCCTTCTTGGTGTTTTACCTGCTGATATTTTTTGGTTGTTGGTTGATCAGTGACCTGTTTAATATCTCTTCATCTTGCCAACAGCTGCCCTATTGATCTGAACTCATACTTTGCTCTGTTCTTTCCTGGAGCCTGCAGAATATTCTCAGACCCCCAAAGCAGGCAGCTCACCAGCAAGAATTGCTCAATCTGCTTGATTCATCCCATTCAGAAAATGACATCATGAAGGCATTATTTTTTTTTGTGGTCAAGTTAAAGACTATCAAGGATGGGGAGTTCTTCCTCATTGTTTACATTGTTTGCCAGGATTTAATGAGATTAATTTTCACTTTCTCACACACCAATATTCGTAAACAAGCAGTTGTGCTGTCTCAATATATAAAAGTGATTCTTTAATATCCTGCCATGATAAAAGGACTATTTCAGAAATTGTTAGTTTGTTGTGTTTTTTTTTTTTTCTTCTGAAAACTGTCTATTCTGGCAAGTTCCTCTCCTTCCTTGAATCATTATGAATTTAAAAGTTTTTTTAGCAGTGGATGAATATGTGTCACTGTCTGCTATGCATCCCCTATTTATTCAGTTAGAATTTAAAAAGCTGCTGTAATGATAAGATCCCTCTGTAGTTTTGTATTTACTGGGCCTGATTTCTGAAGTGTAGGATGCCAGAATTAATTTGTAATTTTTTTTGCTTACTGCTACTCATTATTACTACTTTTTTCAGATGCCAGAATTAATTTGTAATTTTTTTTTGCTTATTGCTACTCATTATTACATACTATTTTTCCTTATTATTTCTTCTAATAATTCAGTGACATTTCTTCTAATAATTCAGTGAAAACACTGTCAGCAGAAGATGATTTTATTATTTCTGATCATTCTAGAATCTCACTGGAGCTGCATTTCCTGTAGATGATTAATTGGAAAATAGCTATTTCTTCATGCCCTCTAGAAATTTCAGCATTGAAGAACTCATTAAAGTACTAGATTGAGCTTTGCAGGGATGTGTTTTTGAAAATGAATTTTTTCCCCCAGTCTTCCTTTCAGTTGGTGTCATTTCCTTCATATATATTTCTATCTTATATATTTCCTGACAGTATTTTTTATTCTGCTACTCTTCATTTTTCCAACAAATCATGAAAATTCTGGATTTTGTGTGTTACTTCCTATTGCTTTATCACTGCTTATATTTCAACACTTTCATGGTATTTTTCATGTTACCATGTTTGTCACCTCCAAAGCTGTTCTTTGCAACTGCCTGGAATTCCTGTACACTGTTTTCCTCTGAAATTCCTACTGCCTGTTGTTTGGGCTCTGGTTGCAAGGGATGACAGGAATAAAATCTGCCTCTCTGCTCTCTTTCAAGATTCTGGGTAGCACATTTGTATCCTGAGTCAATAATTAATTACAGTGGGATTTTTCAGGATTCTTGTTCATGCTTGTGAAATTTTTTTTAGCAGAGATGATGGTTTTCACAAGAGTAACTTCAGATACTGAAATGAATCCCCCCTATTTTGCCCTAATGCATTATGAAGAACCTTAATCTGTCATTTCCACAAACAAAACTTTATTTTCTTCAATGCAGTCACTTGGAGCAATTCCTGTGATGCACCTTGGGCACGTTCACTAGATTGAGTCAAGCTTTCTAGAACACATTACAATGTTCAGAGAATATTCATCTCTTTTTTCTTCCCTGTAAACATATCAGTGTCATCCCATTTTAATGGGTAGCACAGTATTCCTCACTTTAGAGCTGATCCCTCTGGTCATTCCTACCTTCCTGCCTGATAAGGGTCTAAATTCACTAATTTTGAGAGCCCTGTTTCTTTTTTCTTAATGTTTTTTGGGGTTTTTTTGCAAAGCTATAGCATATCATACATGCTGCATCCAAACTCTGGAGAGATCAAAACGCCAACATGAATATCCCAAGTGCCATCTCTTCTTTTTTGAGGCTTGCTGAAACATTTTTTGCTTTGGTTTTTATGACGTAGAATCACAGAACAGTCTGGGTTGGAAGGGACTTGAAGGATCATTTATTCCCAATCCCCCTGCCATGGCCAGGGACATCTCCACCAGATCAGGTTTCTTAGAGCCCCATCCAACTTGGCCTTGAACATTTCCAGGGATGAGGCTTCCACAGCTTCTCTGGGCAGCCTGTGACTCATGACCCTCACAGTAAATAATTTTTTCCTATTCTTCAATCTAAACCTACTCTCTCTTAGTCTGAAGCCATTCCCTCTTGTCCTGTGGGATTTTCAGGGCTTTCAGAAGTTCAGATACTTTTAGTTAGGGTCCATACAAAAATGTGGCAATTCAATTAGAAATGTAGCCAGAGAAGGTGGAGCCAGGACAGGGAAGTAAAGTCTCATTTCTGCAGCTGTTTCTTCACACATGGATCCTCACGCCCGTGCTGAGATTCGTGGAGGTCATTGAGATTCTGTGTGGATGCAACAGCAACAGCCTCGACCTCCAGAGACTTCCCTGATTCAGATGTTCAGAGAAAAATTATGTATGTGTGCATTTCTTGTTCATTTGAGTTAGAAAACTAAATACAAATCCAATCCTTGCTAATTCAGATTCAAATCAAGCAATGCAAACTCAGTTGAATGAATTTTCCATATAATTAGCTTTATCTGTGAGGCTATAGAGTAACACAACTTTTCTGTTTTATTTAACACTAAAATATATCTGCTTGATACCCAAGAGTAGTGATGTGGTTCCAAAATGAATAGAGATAACCTAATTTTACAGAAATCATTCTGTATTAGTTCTGTTTTGTGCAAGATGGAAAACGGTGATGTTAATTAAAATGCATCAATGTCAAGCAGTATTTCTGAATAATTTTATGGAAATAATTTCCCCAAATACATTTGTAACTGAGATGTATGCAAGGGAACTCTTATTTTCAAACTCTTTGCTCTTCTGAAAGGGTCATAAACCTCACAGAGAGGGGAGCTTTATTCAAGCCATTGAACCAGGCCAGTGAACAGCACCCAGCCCAGGCATCATGGAGAGGTGCAGGCTTGTAACATCATTCCTGGTGTGCAGAGGAAACAGTCACTGAGTGGCAGTGCCCTTTTCTGGCTGGTTAAGGTGCACACACCCTGCTGAGTGATGACTCCTGACTCCAGAGGGACACCTGCATGCTCCAGGTGGCACACAGACCTGCTGCACCATGAAAACCTCAGAATGATGGAACAGCACGTGCCCAGAGCCCTGGGTTGCCCTTTCCTAGGCAAGTTTTATATCTGTATGAAACACATTGTTCCTATTACACCTTACTGGTTACTTTTAACACCAAGAAATCATTTCAGGCTTGCATTTTTACACTTGCTCGTGTCAGGGAGTGGGGTTGGAATTAGTTGGTCTCTAAGGTCCCTTCCAACCAAAATCATTTGATGACTCTATGATTTTCTTTAGACCCAGATATGTTACATAAAAATATGCTGCCTTGTCAGTCCTGTGTCCTTTCCATGCTGCAGAAATATTGAGAGTAATTGGCCCGCCCCCTGCACGTGGTTGGCTTTGCTAGAAGCTTCATGGTTTTCCAGACATACATTTTTAGCCCCTGGATGATGTGCTTTATTTTTATTGTTTTGTTACTTTCTTGTATGCCAGCTTCCTATAGGGATTTTTACAGCAGGACACCTGGTTTGACTCAAATGATATCTAAGCATGTAGTAAGCTTCTGATTCTCTGGAATAGCTCAAAAAATGATTGTGCTAAATGATAAAATCATTAGGTTGTGGATAATTTCAATTTTATGCAATGGTTAGAGACGGTGGTTATTTTAATCTCTGAAGTGTAAGAAACATCTGACTGACTATATTTAAACCCACATTTAAATATTTTCTACAAGGATACATGGGCATGTCTCAAGGTTTCCTTTTGATAGATTTTTTTTTGAAGATGCAAGTAATAAGAAGTCATAATTTTCATCAACATATCAGTTGTTTTATAGACAAAACCATAAAAATATGTAGATAAATGGAGTGTTTTGCATGAAAAATAGGACAATATAAAAGGTGGACATTAGGTAAGGGGAGTGGGTACCTTGGAGGGAATGAGCTATTTGCCATTTGTACTGAGCCTTTGCTGCTGCTTGTGTAGCAATGAAAGAATTTGATCTCAGGAGTTTTGCATTTATTCTCAGTGGTGTTAAGAAATGCTACAGCAAAAATGGAAGGGTCAAAATGCTACAGCAACAAAGGAAAGGGTCAAAATAGGCCATAAATAAATATCAATCCCAAAACATTTTGCCCCACTGGATCCTGAGCAGAAGAATGGTGTGGTAACAAGCTTAGCACCCAACATATCTGACATCAAATTCCCAACCAGAGCAGAAAAATACTGCATGAGCTTGGGCAAATCTTTTATCAATGTCCTCCCACAAAAGGGGTGCAGGGATTCTCTCTCTCACATTTTGCCTGTTCCACACATACATGTTCCAGGCTTTCCAGGGTGGGATGTGCCCCCTGCCCCTGGGCAGCATTTGGCACAGTGATGCTCTGAGCCAGAAGGCTCCTGTGCATCCTTAGAGCACAAAGACACTTCCCTCATCATGTTCTTGATGGAAAGAAAGATCCTCACTGAACTCAGCAATGAGACTTCAGTTGTCACTATAAGACATGAAATTACATGATGCAGACAGGCAGCTCCTCACAAGGGTAAAAGAGAATATTTAATTTTTGATTCTAACATGTATAGATTTCCAAAAGTGACAGTGGATTGGAGGGTGACAGTGCCACCTCTCCAATGACACTGGGCAAACCAACAGCCCATCAAATTTCTTCTCTTCTATAAAAGAATGCAAAACAGTATTTACATAAAGTGTGTGAGAAAGTTTCTTACATGAATGTAAACATCAGAAGGATTAGAAAAACATAAAAAATCAGAGCAACGAGGAGTCTCACTAAGGATTGGTGCATCATGAAGTTTTTCCACATAAACATATGCATGTCTGTGTTCCTTGCATTGCTTGCCACCTGTTTTGGTCCACAGGCTCTAGACCAAAGAAATGACACCTCTGTTCTTGCTGACAGCCAGGAGCCCAAAATGCTTTCCTCAGTGGCTTGATGAAATGACAGATAGTGAGAAGGCAAATCTGAGAAAGGGAGTACATCTGAAAATCTGATTTTTTATTCCCAGCAGTTATCAATTGCTATAATAAAAGATACTGCTTCTCCTAATGACTCTTGCCTGATATTATTAGGTGTTCTAAACAAAGAAACAAACAACAACAACAAAAAAATACCAAAAAAACAAAACTAACAAAAATTGGTGAACTTGTCACAAAAGCAGAGGTATTGCTTTCCTAGAAATAGTTTGCAATGCCAACAACATGGCAGGTTAAGAAAAGAACCATAATGATCTCTTTCCACAGCAATGATTTCATGCTGATGCATTGACAATATCGTGACAGAACTCATCACTTTCTGAAGCATGCTGTGAACTACAAGGTGGATCAGAAATAAAAACACCTCTGGCCTTGTTTCTCTGCTGTGAGGGGGAAGAAAAGGCTCATCTCCAGCCTGGTGAGAACTGATCACAAAATCAGGATGCTCACAGCCTCAGGTGGGGGAGGCCTCAGCGCCTCAGCCTACAAACTATATAAACTGTAAATAATGATAATTGAGTGTGGAGTTCACATCCTGCTGCTCAGGACCTTATCCAGTCAGGTCCTGAAGTCCTCCAAGAAGGGAGAGTGGCCCCCTCTTCCAGGGCATGGCTGTCCTCTGGTCTCACAGGGCTAATTCCCCCTACCTGAAGCCTCTGCTCTAGACAGATTCCACATCTTTTGGAGCTCACAGATCCCTCCACAGAATCATAGAGTGATTTGGGTTGGAAGGAACCTCTGGAGATCCTCTGATCCATCCCTCCCTGACCCAGAGCAGGTTGCACAGACTTGTATCCATGCAGGTTTTTAATATCTCCAGAGGAGGTTGCCATGATTCCAGTTCTGGTGGGGCTTGGTTTGTTGGGTGCATGAGGGCTTGGGAGCTTGGACCAAACCTGTCGTGGGGAAAGAGCAGGAGGCACATTGTGCTGGGTTTAAAGTTGTGAGTGCTGGGTAAACTCAGACTCTGGAAACCCAGTTCACAGTTTGCTGTTTAAGGTATTATTCCAACACAGGAGCCATCCTTCAGGTGTAAGGAAGCACCAGGATTTATGCAGGTCCTAGGAAGCAAGGGAAAGCAATTTGTCCAGCAGCTTCTGTCAGCCTGAGGAGTTATCATGGACAATTTCTGATTTTGAAATCTGTCCCCAGTGTTCCTTGATTCTCCTGAGATATACCAAGAAGAGGCAATTACCAACTATTCTTCTTGGGTTTTTTGTTTTAATTTATTTTTTTTTAAGTCCATAGGAAAGTTAATTACCCCCCAGTGTACTGACACATAAAACCACCCAAACCAAGTGCAACTACTCTTGGGGGGAAAAAAAAAAACAACAAATCCAGCTGTAACTCTGCTCTGGAGCGAAACAAGAGAGATTTCCCACCTGCATGTCAAGATTTATAGTGTCCCCAGAAGCCACCTAGTCCCAAAGTAGGACTTAGAGTGTCCCCAGTAGGATTTATAGTGTTCCCAGAAGCCACCTAGTCCCAAAGCAGGACTTAGAGTGTCCCCAGTAGGATTTATAGTGTCCCCAGAAGCCACCTAGTCCCAAAGTAGGACTTAGAGTGTCCCCAGTAGGATTTATAGTGTCCCCAGAAGCCACCTAGTCCCAAAGCAGGGAGCACTAGCCAAGGAATGGATATGGGAAGGCACAGTTCCCGTTCACCTGGAGGGGCCTCCAGTACCACTGGGAAATGTTCCTGTGGAGAAACAAGCCTGAGGAGGTCACCAGATGAGTCCTGAGGGGGTCTCGGTCAGATTGCTTTAATTTAAAGGTCTCGATTGCAAATGAGCAAGAACAAGCAGAGCAGCTTCTGAAGAGAGGAGAGATGGTGAGTGGCAGCAAAGAGGCAGAGGAAAGAGCCCAGCAGCAGAGGAACGCCCAGGAGCTGCTCTGCCCCACTCGTGCCAGCAGAGAGCAGCGGCAGAATGGCAAAGGATCCTGCCTGGAGGGAGCAGCGCATCCCACTCCACGTGCTGGCGGATCCAGCAGCGCCGCGTCTCACGCTGCCTGCGCAGGGCTGGCTCGCCGCCTCCTCTCATTACAGCCTTCCCCTGTAGGTCGGATTCTCATGAAGTAGATGTTTAGTAAGCTGCAAAATGACCAAAAAAAGTGCATTTTCTGCACCAAATCTGAAGCACCACTTTAACAGTGTAGGGGGTTTTTTATTACTTACTTTTTGTGGTGTAGGTCCTATTTGGATGATTGTATTTCAAGGTATTGCAAATTCGGAGCCAGACTTTGAGTCTGTATTTTGAGGGTTTACCCAGGATATTTAATTTAAGAGGATATTGAATTTTAAAAGGCACCAGCTGTTCCTCAACAGTTAAATCTGCTCAGAAGTATAAAACTTAGACAATGTCAGCATAAAAATATCCCATATGTTTTGAAGCACAACTGGTGGCACTGGCATTGTGTTATTTTCAGATCTTAGGTGCTGGACAGCCTGGGTCACTCCTGAATTGTCATTCCATTGAGAAAGAATATCCCAGCAGAGAACTGACTGCTCTCCTTGATGCATACAGAGAGAATTTAATCTAAATTTGGTCAAGAAATTTCCTTCTTTCATTTTGCATGTGTGAGTGTCCCGGTTTGAAAGGAAGTGAGTTTTTGGGGAGTTATTTCATGAGTTATTCCATTCTCTGGAGATGCAAACTGCATTTCTACTTATCTCCATGATCACAATATGGGGATATGCTGCTTCTTCCTTTGTGAGCTTTCCTGTTCATTCCCAACTATGAAAGCATAGCACCCTCACATCATCTGTAACTAATTGTGCAGCAAATTCTATTACTCTTGTTTCTCAATTAGTATGCATGTTACATTGTTTATAAATAACAATGGAATAAAACAATTCTCTAGTGAGGAAACATTTCTTATTGCCCTTACAAGGAAAATGTTCTTACTAAAAATCATATATATATAGATATAAATAGAACAGTGTAATATATGTAAGGTGTGTTTGTACTTGTGTGCCTTTAAAGTTGTTTTTCATGCTAAGATTTGCCTTTTTTCACGTGTGTGTGTCTATATGGCAGTGCCCTGAAAGAGCACTGCAAGGCCACTCATTTGTAAGTGCAGCAGGTCTGCTTCTGGCACAGAAAGCTGCTCCACAGAGGGGGCTTGGGAATCACTGGCTGCTCAGACAAATTCACGTTGTCAGTCTGGCAGTGAAAGACAGCTGTGCAGAGCAGAGCCTGCTACCAAGGCTGGCAGGCAGCATCTGGCCCTCTGCTCAAGCACATCTTGTTCAAGCCCATTCAATTGGAAGCCAGAAATGTTATTGCTTGTTCTGTGCTCTAAGTTAAACCTCGGGTGCTCAGAATGGTCACAGGCATAACTTGTGGCAAGCAACTGATGGCTGAATAAAAGGTGAATATCACTTTGAGATGTGCTCACAGAATTAATATTATAATTATACAGTTCTACATTTACCATTACAATAACAGTGACAATGGCAGAATGACAGAGCAAAGATTGTAAGCTGAGAACCAAGCAAAGCCATGTGCTTTGAGTCAGTTATTTTGGGGTGGTTTTGTTTTTTTGTTTTTTTTGGGTTTTTTTTGCATGTGCCATTGCATTTTTAAGTGGAGATAGAACCCAAGCTGCTGGAATATATTCTGATCTTCAGTTAGCAGCATTTATCCAGAATAACTACAGGAGTTAACATTGATAAAAATCACAATTTGGCCCGTAAACCTGGCATGACATTTTCAGTGGAGGTATTTGACTTTGCTTTCAGTAATTGTTTATTTTGAACCTGAGAGGCAGCTAGGTAAATGTATAAAAATTAAGGCCTGCATCCTTGATAGCTTTTGGTGTTTAAAATTATAAGAGTGGTCTGTTGTCAGCTGAAATATTTAAACCAGCAGCATCCAATACTGGTATCCTGTATTGGCTACTGGTGCTGGTATTCCAGAAATGCCTTCTGCAGAGCTGACCTTGCCTCCAGGCAGAGATATGGGCTTGGTGATGAAATCAATTCCAGACCATTTAGCCATGATCCATTGCCTCCTTCCCTCCCTGCAATGGCAGCAATGTGTACTTGCTGCCACTTCCTACTGGGAGCACGGGTGTATTTCAGGAAGCTTGGACCTGGTATTCTGTGAACTGTCACAGCAATGAAAAAAATCAGAACTACCTGTAAAAGAAATAATAATGTCCTTGGTTGCTGCATCTTTACTTACAGATGTGGGATAGTCTCCAGTAATAAGAGCTTCCTGAGTCCCAAAGCAGTATTTTTAAGTTTTGGGTAATGTGATCTCAGTATCAATCCTGTGATCTGAAAACTCTGCCCTTTTCAGGTAGCACAGGCTGGACACCCAGAAAATTATTGATTCTTAACTCATACATTTTGGAAGGGATACTCTTTTGGAAACTGATTTAGAGCTAACATGAGGAAAAAAATGAGATTGTGTTTTGATGAGCTTTTTCAAAACTTTGATAAAGCCCATCAAAACACAAACTCATTTTTTCAAATGAGTTCAAATGAGAATTCTTCAAACTTTTGAAAAGCTTCAAAGTTTCTGTGATGAACTTTGAAGCCATTGTTGCCCTGATGTGTGCTGTGGATGAGGCCAATGATACATGGATTTAATGTAATGCGACTGAGATTTTGGGTTTAGCTTTAGGGGGAAGACTTATGTATGTAAGATGGTCATGTATGGTCTTGTTACACTTTAAAATTCAGTGTGCTTTTGGTTGTTGACCAATAACAAACTTTGTTACTATTCTGGGGTTTAAAAATCGTGATGTGAACTGGCAGAGGAAAAAATTGGAGACAACAGTGAATTAATGTGTGTGAAATTGAGACATATATGTCACTTCAGTAAATAACTACTAGTGCACTAACATTTGTAACACTATACACAAAGCATGATTTAATTTTGGGGGTTTTTTTACTGTCTGGTAGAAGGTAAAGAAAATCTCATAGCTGCTTCTGTGTGCATACAATTATATGTGTGTAAAATGCCCTCATTCTATTCTCAGCAAGTGATTGAGAATGTCAGCTGGGTCAGCACAGACTGAAAGAATATAATTATATAATCATATAATAATATATGATTACTGTACATCAGTGACATGTGCCCTATAGGTAGGATAATGCTTCTAATGTCCTAAACTCTTGCAGAATAGCTTCCAGAATGCCAAGTTTAAATGTGCTGTTCCAAAAGCTAGGCAGAAGGCAGGACAGTTACCTGGTTACACCTTGTGTGGTATGTCAATTCCCTGCTGGCCATTATTGGCTACTCTAAAACACTTTTTGGCTAATAAGAAAGGCATTAATGTAGCAGAGGGATTCAGGAGAGGATAAACAGCATAAACAAGTAGCTATTTTCTAAAAATTATCCTGATTAGTTTTTGAATTTAGTCCAATCCTGTTAATGAAGACAGTATCTGGCAGCCCCTTAGAATAAAGCAATATGAAAAATCAAACTGTATCAATTAAAAGCCTGTATTAAATGCAATAAACTACTGTAGAGTTAATATATTTTTGAGGTAAGTGACTTCACTCAACATGTGTAAAATGAAATGGTGAAAAAATGTCAGTATGGATGCTCTTTTCAAAATTTCAAGTGTGGCCAGAGCTGGTTGTTTAGATGGTTGCTAAGAGATAGTAGAGGTCTGTCCTCTGTTATTTTGGGGGAGGTTTTGTGTAACAGATTTGTCAAAGTTGAGAGGAAATGGTGATTACAGGATGAAGAAAAGGCAAAGAGGAGGGACCAGGAGAACCAGATGGTGCCAGTAGCACAAGGAAGCATGAAAACCTGGTAACTGCACGGCGTGGCTGCTGTGGCTTCATGCTCTGCTACACCAGGGCTGAGATATGTTGGTGATTAACACCCTTGTTCCTAGAAAACTGCAGAAGGATTACTTTTGGTGCCATTTACTTGTTTAAAGGAAGGAATTCTGAGAACAGTAATTAAAAATGCACAATAAAAGCTATAATTTATGATGTAAGTGATGTGCAAAGTCTGGTACACCTTCATAGGCTTTGTTCCCACACTCACCACTGATACTGTAAAGGTTCTTTTTCCCAGCAGGGTTAAATTCTGCCCAGCAAAGAGAAAAAGCCCCTTTTAAAAATAAAAAAAATAAGAAGAAAATAAAAGTCAGTGAACCTAGTTAACACTGGGGAGTTTACCACTGCAGACCTGCTGATAATGACTGTGTGTGACCACAGAAACTTTCCTGTGACAGACACTCCATCTGCAGAGCAGCCCTTAAACCTCTGTCTGTCCAGTTACCTGCCATACCCTCCTTCTCTTTTATCTCTTTTTTGGCTTCTTACTTTCCTTGAACTGGCTCCTTAGGATTCCAGTAGCATTCAAAGTACAGATGTGGTAAACTTTCAGCATCCCTGAGACAGCTCTGCAAGCTTCACTGGGTATTTATCCATTAATGACACTGGGATGTATCACTCTTATCAAAAGAAACAGGACCAGGGAATGCCTGCTAACCAAACAAAAGCACAGTATCCAACAAAACAGCTCTCTGAGAAAAAAAAACAACATGTTGCAAGCCAAAGGAAAGCATGGAATTCATAGTGAACAGAGCATATGTTTCTCTGCAATAAATTAACATAAGCATAGTCTATTTGCATTGCACTCTGTGTTGTTGTAGCTGTGCAAACTATTATGCAGGAAAAGGCAGCACAATCTTGCTGCAGACTGAACCAAATCAAGCATTTACTTTGGCTGCTTGGATTAAAAAAAAAAAATGTTTCTAGATTTTCCCAGCGCATTTTCAGAGTTTATTTCTATGAAGTAGATTTTTGGTTTTGTTTGGGTTTGTTGCTGTTGTTGTTTTTTTTATTCATTAATGTCAGTGCTGGTACTGGACATGGCAGTTTTCTGTCACAGGAAAATAGCCTGAGCACCTTGCAGTCCAGAGGCCACAGTGATGGATCAGAGTTTAGGGATCTTTTGAACCATTCATCTGCTGCTTGGCTTCTGTCTCTCCCGTTTTCTGCACAGTTTTGCTAATTCAGAAGGGTGAGGACTGTGTTCTGCAAGGTGTGCATGTCCTACATGGCTTCCAAAAGGCCATGCTTGAAATAAACAGGGCAGGAGATCTTTATCCTTTCCATGCCTTTATTAAAAGTGATCAGCTCAAGGTTGGGAGCCCCAACGGCTCCGCGGTTTCGCCATCATCGCTCCCTGGAGTGGCTCGGAGGAGGAGGAAAGTGCAGCTCTGTCCCTGGGAGGCAGAGCTGGGGGTCCCTGGAGTGGCTCGGAGGAGGAGGAAAGTGCAGCTCTGTCCCCTGGGAGGCAGAGCTGGGGGTCCCCTCCTCTGTCCCCTGGGAG
>JAYDZK010000268.1:4539188-4549526 GCA_034509185.1 Euphonia xanthogaster
TTGATTATTAGAAATACTCTCTGTATTTATTGTTAGAAATAGTTTCTGTATTGATTGTTAGAAATACTCTCTGTATTTATTGTTAGAAATAGTTTCTGTATTGATTATTAGAAATACTCTCTGTATTTATTGTTAGAAATAGTTTCTGTATTGATTGTTAGAAATACTCTCTGTATTCATTGTTATAAATACTAGGCTTCCATTAAAAAGATAGATTTAAGCAAAGGAATAAACTTTTCAGAATTGTTTGTTTGCAACCAGATGACTTTGTTATTTTTTGCCTCTGGCATTTTCCTTGCACCCTGTGTTTGTATTTCAACCCTTACAGGCTGAAATGCAAACAGCACAGAGACCCTGTGTGCAAAACACAACCAGGGGTGTGTGCTCCTTTAAATGGACAGACATTCCCAGGAGGATATTTCAGGAAGTTTCCATTATTATCTTTTTAGCCTTCTGTCAGTATCCTTCCTGTATTCTTTACTGTACTGTAGTATTCTTAAATATAATATAGTATCATAAAATAATAAATCAGCCTTCTGAGCACATGGAGTCAGATTTATCCTTCCTTCCTTCCTCTGGGCACCCTGCAAATACAATAAGTGACCTAGTGGATTTACAGCCCAGTGTCTCAGTATTTCACAGCCCTGTTTGTTCAGAAAGATTTTGGTGCTTGTGCTGCCTAAGGAGTCCACACCTTGCATTCTCAATTCTGCTATTGTACACATATGAACAGAGCATGGCTGGTCTTTTCAGGGCATTACTCCTAGGTTTAGGAGGGGAAAAGCAGCTCCCACTGTAGCACTGCAGCCCCACAGGCAGCTCCCTAAACATGCAGCTCACAGTGTCTGTTCTTGTTCACTGTGGTGGAAAATGTAAGTGTGAATCCCCCTCAGCTGTTTTCTCTGTCAGTGTTGCTACACAGAAGGCAAACTTGGCAGCTGTATGACCACCCTCTGGAATATTTTCCACTTGTAGAATCTGCTCGTTGGTTGCTCATTTAAACAATGATATTTTCTGCTGCCTGAATTTTAATTGAACTGTTCTGTGCAAGCTTGTACATATAATCATCCCATGCTTTTCTTTAGCAGTAGGTGCAGCCAAAATTTATTATTCTGAGTGAGGAATTTCCTAATGACTCACAAAACTCCTCAGTAAACAGGTTATATTATAGACTCATATTATGCAAGAACTGTTGCAGAATGTTCTTTCAGTTTCAGTCAAAATATATCAAGGGCTATGGTGAAGCCTCACTACCTATTTTAAATGGTATCTTGAATAGTTTTTGGCAACACTGATTAAGGTTGTACTGTACAATGCACTGGAACTGAGTAGAGTAGTCAGATGATCTGCAGTATTCATAAACCAGCTCTGATGGTGCTCTTAAATCTCTAAGTTTTAAAATAAGCATGGACAGTTACCTGGGTGTTGTTTCTTGTTTAAATCCATACCTTATGGCAAGCACTTTTCTTGCTGTCTACTTTCATGCCAGCAAGAATTTCCCCCTCAGTACATACATAAAGGAGTTCTGGGAAGGTCACTCTGTTCATTAATTATTTGCTGTGGCAAACAAAGTGATTTAAAGCTCTGTAATGTTCTTACTAGCAGGTTTCTTGCATTGTTAAGCAGAAAAGAAGAGGGAGGATAAAAAGTGGCTCAATAGGTGTGAATTGGAGGCTCACAGGTACATTCTGCTGGCAGCTCTGGTGGTAAAAGGCAGCAAGCATGTTACACTTTATGTAGATAAAGCAGGCTATTACAGAGTGAAATGTTTATCCATATCTTTGAGCTAACATACTTTGTTGAAGATATAGTGCTTTATCTTAGATTTTTTTCTAAAAACTGCCAAATGTTGCCTAATCTTTGCTGGTAGGAAGTGTGAGATTTAGCTATTCCTAAACTCAGGGCAATTCTCATTCAGTCCAAATTACTCTCTGTGTTTGAGCAAACAACGTGTGACCACCTCATTAAGGTCACACTTCTACAGCATGACTGAGATGCTCTGTGCTTCCTTTGATGTAAAAGATCCCTTATTTATTAATAATTCTGGTGATGTAAGAGCTCTTGTGGTTCAGGTGAATCCCATGAGATGGGAGGAAAGTGCAGCCTGTGAGAAGCAGAGGAAACCTCGCTGTGAAGTAAGGCAAGAGCAAGGTGAAATTGGTGCAAAGTAAAAGGAGATTGGAGAACAATGTCTGTTTCAAAATAAAGCAAGATTTTATATATAGAGGCCTATTTGATGTTCCTAGACCCAGAGCTTAATTTAGATTTAAATATGGTAATAAAATAAAATAAAATTATGGATACATTGTGGCCAATGCCTTCTCTTTTTCAGAACTTTTTAAGGAAAAAAGTTCTTTATTCTTAGAATAAAAGTGAGGTGCTCTAGGTCAGGTCTGTAATTTAAAATGGGCATGGAAAGCAGACATTATTCATTTGGGCTTCATTAATAAACAACAACAGCAGTATCTGACCTGTAACAACAGTGAAATAAATCAATGCATTGGGACCAGCACTGAGCACCCAAAAATTAGAGTGTAGGTTTTGATCTATGAGAACTGTTACACTGAAAATTTATGGTGGTGGACAGAGAAAGAAGAAAGAGAGAATCCCTTCTACCAAGAAGCCTTGGCATTGTCTGAACTGAAACCAGGTGAGAATAAGGGTGAATGTGTGTGGCACAGGTCCACCTTTGACAGAAAATCTCTGGTAATGGACTTAAAACTGTTTTGAAAATGCTGAGACAGGCTAAAATTGCTGCACCAGTGGTGAGGGGAGAAAATGCCAGAGGTAACCATGTTAAAAATAATATCATTTGGGCTGCTACCCAATGGCTCTTCTGCCTCTAGCTACATTACCTTTGTCCCTGCAAGTCAGGTCAGACATTTCAGACATTTAGAGATGCAAAACTATTCTGACTCTGCAGCAGAACTTGCCAGCACAAGATCTGCCAGTTGAATACTCAATGCAAAGCAGCTGGAAAGAGTTTGCATCGTTTCTGGGGCTCCCTCTTGCAAGAGAACAGTGCAATGTAATTTCAAAAACCCAGTGGTAATACAATTTGCTGAAATGTTTGGGGAGCCAAAGGCAGCTCTGAACCATTTTTTCTCCAGAGTCATTTGTCTTCTGTAGGTTGGCATGTTCTCTAGAATGAAAGAGTCACTCAGACACAAATCACCAGTAAGCTTTATCACCAGCAGGCCTTCTGCTGGCAACAATAATGAAATTTGAAGAAAATGCCAAAACACCTCAGTTTTGAGGGTAGATTGTATCAAATGGCTTTGATTTGTGTTTCCAGAATGAGCCTGGGGTTTAGCTCCATCTTTCTCATCCCTTCTCCTTTTTCATTCTACCTCTCTTCCCCTCCCCAGGAAGGAAAGGAAACAATAGAACTGTGTTACCAAGCAAGCTGAATTTCCAACCATGCTGCACTACCCTGCAATGGTCACATATCATTAGAAAGTGGCTGCACTGATGAAAGCATGATTTTACTTTGCTAACTCACTCATTTATCATGCTCCTTCAAGTGTTAATTTTTATGGCACTCAGAAATGTGCATGGTGTTTCACAGACAGATATATGAATAAATGGCAGTGCAGGTAACCTGGAGCACTTAGGCATAAACAGCTATGCTATACACACACAAAGTTCACAGGAACAGTTCCTGTGATCAACAGAAAATGATAAAACCAAATTATTTTATCTGGCAGTGTTTCATTTTAGGCAATTAGTAAAGTTCAGATTATTCCTTCTGGGCAAAACAGCTTAAATTAATGATTCTTTCTACTAAACTGTGACATTTCGTATTTGCTGTTTATTACTCATTACAGCAACGAATTGACTTGAACTTAATAAAAATGAACGATTTTATGCTGTTAAACACAGGAATATTACAAATCCTACCCTGCTGCCAACCACACCAAAGAACAAGGACCTTAAATTCTAACTTCTGTGGTCAGAAAGTTTAAATGACCCCCTGAGGCTGTGTCTGAACAGCTTGAGGAGCAGCTCCTTCATCAGCTCTGACAAATGGAGGTGTCCCAAGCTCATGGAGGGCTTTCCTAGGCTTGGTTTTCCCTGTGCTTCTTGGTCCCACACAGGAACAAAGCTGTGGCTGCTCGTTTCCTATTGAGCTGACAAGCAACACAACACTTTGGTTCAGTCAGCAGATATTTTGTTTATTCTGTTAGAAGTGCCAGGCAGGGTTTTTCTCTGTTTTTCTGTGTAAATTTGGAGTTGCTTAAACCCAACATGACAGCAGCACTTTGCCCTCAGTGCACTCTTGCTTTGTTTCTATTTTAAAGATGTCTAATTTTTCTTCTAGGAGCATTAGTGTGTCTTTTGCTATTAAGAAGGTTATAATGTCTGGCATCATTAATTGAGCTGCATCCCTGCTAGTAGCAGGGTATAATTCACACATATCTGGAATAATATATTATTATTAGTAGGATCCATTAATTAAGTGGGCCAATTTGTTTATAATTAACTGAAGAAAGTTATGGCATTAGAGAAATTATTAAAGTAGCTGACAAAAACACATTTAGTAATGATAGCAATGCCAAATGTAAAAGCTTCCAAGAGGAATTACTGATATTAATACAGTAATTACTATTCATGTTTGAAAGCCCTATGTAGGTGTGGCAATTATTAATTCTATGTTCTTTTAAATCCTCTTTAAATAGCAACTTGCAAGTTATTAGTATCTTTTTAGAAGTATTGCAGAAAGCCCCTCAAAGGCTCTAAAACTTTTTAGCACAAAATATGCATTCTGAATAATAAAGAAAATCTCTGAAATCTCAACATACTCAAATCAAAGAAAAACACTTGGATTTATCTTGCCTGTGCCCTTTCTGGCATCATAAGGTGGGGAATTGTGCTTGGGAAAAACTCATCCCATTAAATGCTGAAAACAAGAAAGAAAGGTCTTGGTTAGAAAGTGTGAAAAATTGCTCTTGCATTTGAAGGTTGTATAGATTGGAATTTTTTAAACAAATTGCCCATTAGCCAAGTATTTCTGTTTTGTCTCTATGCTGGCAAGAAACTGATCTATCATTTTGTGGCTGCAAAAGAGCCCACCTTTCAGAAAAATAATTACTGCTTTATCTTAGCTATACTAAAAATCTGATGACAAAATTGTCCTTAATTCTAGAAATACTGTGCCTGAGGTGGGGAAAAATCAGGCTATAAAGTAGCAAGATAAAGCAGCAAGATTATATGTATATATATAAAGTAGATCTATTGGTCTTAGATGGGAAATTTAGGGTGTAACAATTCAAAGGTGAATTTGGGTTTACTGCTGTCTTGAATTACATTCAGTTACTGGTACCAAGATTACAGGCAGGTTGCAGAGTTTACACACTCACATCCATAGTTTGGGACTGATTTCCTCAAGGATCTAAGTGCTGGTAATCCTACTGATATTAAAGAAACACTTGATAACCCACAGTTTGGAATGTCAGATCATCTGAATCTAAAAAGAAGCACAGTTAACACCACCTGGTCTCTTACTCTGGTGTCCTACTGTCATTCCAGGGATTGACTGCTGATGTAGCAAACTGTCTTCTAGGGCTTAAGGGAAAAGTTCAACCCAACCACAATTAAAAACACTAAGCATCATAATAGATAATGCATTTCATTTAGTTTAGTGTACAAATTCTAAGATATTATGCAATTTAGTATTTGTTTTAAAGTAATGCATAGCACCACACATGGAGACAAGTGGCTAAGCAGGTTATTTCAAGGTCTGGAAGCTCAAGTCAATTCCCATCTTTGAAGCTGATTGTCATTGCTGCTGTCTTTAAGCAAGGCCTAACACCTGACATCACTTATCACAGCTAAATCTGAAAATCATGAAGGAAGTTCAAGGGGGAACATCAATATTACAGTCACAGAGAAGGTAAATATGTACTGGAGCAGTAGTAGGGGATTCTCATTTATACCACCCTGCCAGTGGACATAAGCACATTGTGAATAAAGTTGTTTATGTGTGGCAGCTACAGAGTTTTTATTGCTGCATGTTGTTACACAAGCACCAACTGAGCTTCTGTCAGTGGAAATCAAATGAATCAACCAGGCAGCATCAGCTTCACTTTGCCAAACTGGGACTGGATTAACTTTATAGGGAAGTTCTGTGTGTGAGGCTATAGAATCATAGAACCACGGGGATCATTTATACTCAAAAAGATCTCCAAGACCATTGAGTCCAACTCTTAGCCCAGCCCTGCCCAGTGCACCATTGAATTGTGTCCCTAAGTGCCACGTGGACATGGCTTTAGAATGCCTCCAGGAATGGGGACTCAAACACTTCCCTGGGCAGCCTGTTCCAGTGCTTTACAACCCTTCCAGTGAATACTTTTTTCCTGATATCCAATTCAAACTTCCCCTGGTGTAACCTGAGGCCATTTCCTCTCATCCTGTCACTGGCTGCTTGGGAGACCAGCCACACCAGGCTACAGTCTCCTCTCATGTGCAGAGTCATTTGGAAACTGTCATTAAACTCCTAAGCCCACTTTGTTTCCTCAGCCAAATGCTTCTGACTTAAAATCCTAAACCCACAGCCTTGAAAATAAATCCCTGACACCAACTGCTTTGGAAAAACCTCTGTGTGTGTCAGTGGGATATCCTCGTGAGTAAATAAGTCAGCTCACTTACTAGCTCTTCACCACTCACACTTAAAATTGCATGCTATAGAGACAGAAGGTTAAATCTGAGTTAAATCCCTTGTAAAGAGACATTATTTTCATAGTGAGCAAAATCCCACAAGAATTTGGGTTTGTAGGTTAAGGTGATAACAAACAATGCATGCATTATCTGCCATTTCCTATGTTTCATGTAGCAGTACAATAATTTCCTTTAAAAGATGCAGTCAGAGCAGTATGATCATCATCATTGGGCTTTACACAAACAAGCAAAATGGCAATTTGGGTGTAATATCCATAGCAGTGCTTTTTGCAAAGCAAAAGAGACCCATTAACCAGCATTCCTGTTTCCAAAGAAAAGCAGGATTGTGAATGTGTAAAACTAGGCAGATTGCTTGCTGGAGAAAATATCCTGGGTTTTCTTTGAAGCTGGATAAAATACTTAAAAAAAAATCACTAAGAAAAAAAGGAAAAAGGAAAAAAACCAAAAACCCGTGGCTATTAATCTATAAATAATACAATACTGGGGAGTCCAATTAATTTGAGAGTAGAATTTACTACACAGGCAACAACCATTAACATTCAGGTTCAAATTAATACCATTTTTAGTGCTGGACCACAAATTGCTTACTCAAACACTGTTTTTCATAATTTAGAACAGCCTTAAAGTTCCTTGCAATTTCCTAGGTTTTTAATGGCACTATACAGCCACACACTTCCCAAACTTACTGAAAGGTGAGAGAAGCTGAAGTGCTGATACAGCGTCAGCTCTGTATTGTCCATGCAATGGAATATAATGGAATGTTTTTAAAATAACCTTAATAATGAAATTCAAGGGACAAATACACTGGTATTTGCAGCACATCCAGTTAGCTTATGCTTCCAGTCCTGTGTCTGATTGCCAAAGAACCAAACCAGCAGCAGGTCCCATGCATGCCTCAATGCACTCTAGCAGCTGGGACCAAAGTTTTTGTTGCTTCAGACCCCCGAAATTCTGCTGCAGTAAAAATCTCAGAACAGAATCCAGCATCAGGCTCTTCACAGGCTGCTGTGCTTTCAGCTTTGTTTCAGTTCAAAAGGAGTTTTCAAAAGGAACCAACACCTGAATTCATAGAATCTTTGCCCAGGATGTCTAACATCATAAGCAAGGTCCCAGTGAATGTGTTTTCTTGCTCATTAAGACTGCCTGTGCTCTTTGCAAGTAAAAGTCAGGGGGGAAAAAAGGGCAATACAAATTAAAGTTGTTCCACACCTGAGGAAAAATGTGGCTGTCAGAGTCTAGATAAATTTTACCCAGATAAATTCCAGATGGAATGTGCTTTCTGTACTTGTAGTTCATTTACACTGAGCATTTAATCTCTGAGTGACAGTCAACTTGACAACCTATATAAATATTGCCAAGGATTTAATTTGTCAAAACATACAAGAAAAGGACATCATGGAAACAAAACATGAAAATGCCATGAAACATGAAGAAGTTTTTAATCTTTGTTGTAGTCTCAAAATGCTAGCAATACTGAATTCATTGCCAAAATTGTCACCATATTCCCCTGCCCAAGTTCTTCCTGCTTCCATGATTCCTTGTGATTCACTCAGTCTTGAAAGGAAGAAAATTAAGCAGTGGAGGCTTAGTGATTTTCTATCAGAGTGAAGTTTATCTAAACTAGCAGTTCTATAGGCAGAGGCAGCAGTGGGGTGCTTTCTTCCTTGTGGACAGCTTTGTCTCACAGAAAGTGGCCTGAGGAAGAAAATGGCTCATTGTAAGCATAACCAGATGAAAGGAAGAGCACAAAGATCTAAATGCAATATCTAAACAACTCCCCCAAAGCCAGCAGCAGTGTCTAACAAGTCTGTGTGGTCAATCCCCTCACATGATCATTCTGAGACCTGTTAAAAGCATGGCAAACTAAAAAGAAATGAAAAGGACCTGCAGTCAGCATTCTTAGAAAGCAAGCACTCTTTTCTGCCAACCAATGAGGTAAAGAATATTAGGTGACAAGCCTAGCATGGGGCAACCTCCCTGGCACCAGCAGAATTTTATTTGCTTTTCATTGGGTTTATTTTGGCCCTCTGGCATGTAGGACACACGGATTAACTGCAAACAGAGAACTCACTGCTGCGTTGCACACAGAAAAACTGATCCAGGAGCTTACATTCAGCAAAAGAATTTACAGGGAATGGTGAATCTTTTCAGCTTCTACATTGAATAAATTGTGCTACATCAACATGTCCAGCATGCTCTTAATTTCTTCTGAAAAGGTTAGTCACAAAGAAGTACTGAATGCAGTGGTGTAGATTTATTTTTTCCCCTGCATTTATAAACAACAGTTAGGTCAATTAGAAGCAATCTAGCAGGGGGACTGATTCTGGATTCTTCCTGCAAAACGTATTTCACACAGATGGAATGAGCACTTCTGTTCATACAAACCACAGACAGAAACATTTCCCCACAGTACTGGAAGATCACAAAGATGGAACAGTAAAAGAACCCAATAAACTGGGTTTTAGTTTTTGCTCTTCAGCATTCTTTCTCATTCTATCCATCACTCTTTCTCAAGGAACCTCACAGTCTAATACTGATCTTTGACCCTCTATCTGCCCTCTCAGTGAACATTTGTATTCTATTAACACTGGCTTTCCAGGTGTTTTCCTAATGCACCCTAGGCTGCACATTTCCTCCATGACTTGTTTTCCATGTACAATTTGAGCTCAGAAATACATGCACATAAAGTTAGGCCCAACACAACTGAGGGGGTCACACAGAAGCTTTAACCCCCCCCCCCAACATAAATTTATTGTCATGTCAGCAAAATGAACAATGAGAAAATAGATATTCATCAGGAAGTATGTCATTAGTGCTGAATGTATCTGCTCATATTTATTGTATGAATAGACTTGGGAGTTAATCTTTGTATTCCCTTGTTTTTATTTACTTTTCAAGTTTCTCTTCAACCAAGATTGAAATATTCATCCTATGAATTCCTGATAAAAAAGAGATGACAGCAAATGTCTGTCCAAATACTGTTACACATTAATCTTGCCTTAACCTTACATCTCACTTATTTTTTGTGGACCTGCACACTCCATTCACATCAAAAGATCATAACTTGGTCATTTTGTCAGCTGAACAGGGCTTTGTCTCTTCCTCCCTTGCCAGCCTGAGAGTTAATCACACAACTGCAATGTGCTGCTACATTTTTTGGGGTTGAGTCTTGCAAAGATTCAGAGCAGCAGATCCCATTCAAAGAAACAAACGCCAAAACTTCCCACATTTAACCACAGTGAAATCAGTTCAGTTCTGTGGCAGTGACTGACACTGGTGACCAGTGCAGGTGCTTGGACAAGCAAGCCACTCTGCCACTCCCCTCTCCAGCTGGACTCAACATTCCCTCCCTTTTTCTGGATTCAGACTCACCCCCTAAACCTCTCCCTCCTTCCCCCTGTGAAAAATGTGTGGTTTATGATTGGCTTTTTGCAACTATTAAAATGAATTTTATATTAGAAAGTTATGCTGTAATAATTCTCTTCAGCAGTGTGTTAAATATAGTTTGAGGTTATAACAAAATGTTAAAATAGAAACTGTGCTATGCAGGATACTTTTTTCTAAAGAGAGGACTCGCACCAGATAGCAACCACAGGACACCCAAATCTTTCAGAGAAAGAGAATTTATTGCTCCTTTATCAGGGGAAATGAACTTCTTCT
>JAYDZK010000268.1:4551382-4565468 GCA_034509185.1 Euphonia xanthogaster
TTTGGGCTTATTTTGCCCAGAAAGAGGTACCTGGACTGTCCATAACTCTTTGTTTTTATTGTCTCATATTGTCCTAAATTCTAATGGTCCAAATTTTTATTACTCTAATTATATTACTTTGTTTATAACCATTTTATTACCATTAAACTTTTAAAAATTTAAAAATAAGTGATTGGCATTTTTCACACCCCCACAGGGCAAAGAATAGGGAATGTGTGTTGTAGGCAGTTCATCACAGTTCTTTTTTTAACTGCAGGTATCAGAAAATACCAAATCACCTTGAAAAAATATTTTTCCATTAAAATCATCAAAGTAAAGAAGCTCCATTTAGTCGTGTTTTCTAGACAGTTTTACCATTATCTTTGGACTGCAGACCTAAATTAAATTATTTTCAAAAAATCCTTGGATTTTTCAGTGTTATATGATTTTTTTGAAGGGTTTCAGGAAAAGCAATAGCTATTTATTTTAGGAGTCCAAACAACTCTGTCTTTATCTCTGTCTTTACATCTCCCTTTATCTTTAGGCTCTAATGAGTCTGTCCATACTTTCAGCTTTTCTCCTCTGTAGGGTCTAGGAAAACTGATCACAGGTGACAAGTGGATTTCTTGTACTGATCTACCCACTTAAATCCAGAAGTTGCAAGGTTCTTAAAAACAGCGAGTTCTTTGTTAGAGCAAACATTAAAAATAACTAAATAAATAAATAAATGAAAAAAAAATCAGCCTTTAGTCTCTCCAAAGCTCTGTGAATAACTTACACTACTGTGTCTGGAAAGAGGAAACCTGCCCTGTGCCACAGTCCCGTTGTAGTGAAACAATTCAGATTAACAAAGCAAATTGCAACCTGCTGAGAGCTCCAGAGGGAAGTGATGGGGCAGGGGGAGTTCAGCTGGGAGTGCCCAGGTGCAAGCAATCAGATGGGATGGCACACACCTGCAGCCTGTTAACTGCATCAGATTTCTGCACCACACCCCAGCTCGCCCCTCAGTGTGAGCTGAGAAGCTGCAGAGGTCCTGAGAAGGTCTCGTGGTGTCAGGGAGCTGGAGAGAGAGGATAAGGTTAGTAAAAATTGAGCAATATCTGTTTTTGTGTCCATGGTTAACTCTGCTCTTCAGGTATTGCTTTTATAATCCTGGGAGTCCCAGAGTGTGCAATGACTGGTGTGGTGTTGTGAGGTCTCCAGGATGAGGTGAGAGATGAGAATTTGACTCCAAGTTCTCAGAAGGCTGATTTATTATATATCATATATTCTCTATCAATCATATATTCTCAATCATATTTTCTCTATCATATTTTCTCTTGAAATGATATCCTAAAACTCTACTAAAGAAAGAGAAAGGAGCCATCAGAAGCTGGACAGTAAAATAAAAACTTATGACTGACCAGAGTCCTGACACAGCTGGACTGGGATTGGTCATTGTTTATCCAAATGTGTGAGTTGTTTTTAATTAATCTCCAGCCCACACTCCAGAGGAGCAAAACATGGAGAAGTTGAGGCTTCTCATCTTGCCAGGAGAGGAAATCCTGGTGAAGGGATTTTTCAGAAAATATCACGGTGACAGGCTGGGGTTTGTTTCTTGAGTAATGTCACAACAGATATTATCCACAAATGTGATAACTTAGAAAAACTTAGAAACCTTTGAAAACCAGTGGATAAAGTAGCTGCTGTATAAAACTTTATAAAGCTTGTCTATTATGTGCACCAAAAAAACACCCCAACCCACAGGTCTCCACTTTTTCTTTGTTCTTTTTTTAGAATTTCTAAATTCTTATTCCTTTGCATGAGGTAAACTTCTGAAACTCTAATTTACTCAATTACTGCCCTGACAGCAAGCTGTACAGAGCTGTGCTGCTAATCTTAATAGGGTGATGCCCCCTTTTTTGTGCTTCTAGTTGTCCCATCCTAAGAAAAGGGAAATAGGAGATGTTAGCCCACAGCCCTTTTGTTCTGAGTTTCTGATGAGTACAGACACACAAGATGAATTTTAAGTCTGTAAGTACTTGAGGATAAATATGCACATCCTATTTGCTATCCTATTGTGAGAGAGAACTTTATCTTTTCCTCTGGGTTTTTTTTTTTTTTCCCCCTGCAAAGTCTTTCTTTTTCTCTCTTAGCTCTCTGGAGTCCTTGTATTTGTCTTCAAAGTTTGTGATTATGGCTGCTTCCAGGGGAAAAGGCTCAGGGAGGGTTGAGATTCTTTAATCTTTGCAGATGCACAGCTGCTTGTCATTGGTGTGCTTGCAGTGGTTGATGCTGTTATTTTGTGCTACTCATGAAAACTTAGTTTAGGATCTATGACCTCCTGCTTGGACAATTAATTTGGAAGCAATGAAATACTGCTGCAGTGCAACATAGAGTTCTAAGCTGTGCAAACTTTTAATATGTGTATAAACCCATGTCACAATTCTCTCCTGCTGCTTCTGTATTGCTGCTTTTATGATATAATAAATTGTGAAATCAGAGCCACCATTCCAGTGAAATAAATAAGTTAGGAAATAATTTTTTTGGAGATAGTGACTTGCTGCTGCTGCTGCCTGTAAAAGCAACCATTTATCTCCTTGCCCTAGGGTTTCTGCTTCAGGTTTTCCAGTGCCAAAAGATGCAGGGATGATCTCAACCTGTGGGGTTTTTTTATGGACATGTACATAATCAGCTGAATCAGAATGTAGAAGAGAGGAGTTGAGAGGAGAGCTGTCATTAGCCTGCTATAATATAGTTAATAAAATAGTTGTTCTGGTGTGGTCAAAAGGGTCTGATGCAGAGGCACCAGTGGAAACAGGGGTGGTCTGGACGAGCATCTGTGCTTTGGCCTCCTCTTGTCACAGCCTGTGGAGCTGTTCCTGGGCTTCTCCCTGCCTGGCCACAGGTGAAGGTGCAGCTTTCTGGAATCATTTTTATCTAATCAGGCAGTCATTGCTTTCTGGAGACAGAGGCGGTGCACCTGGCAGCCTCTCCCTGTTGGGCTTTATGAGGTGTGTGAATCACTGTTTATTGCTGGTTTCAACAGGTCCCTTCTAGCTCCTTCCTTCTCTCCCTGCCAAGGCTTCCCTTGTCTTTTCTATGCTGGAGCATCCCTGATTTTCTGTATTTTCTGGGCAATATAAAGTATGAAGGTCTGTAATGAAATGAATAATATTGAAGTGCATGAGTATTTTAATTTCATTCTAGAGCACCTTTTCCACATGACCCTAAAAGGTTACTTTGCTGTAATTATTAGAAGGTGAAGTTACAGTAAAACACTGAATGCTGAGTCAGGGTCTCTTTAATTTTTTGTGTAAAACATTTCCCTGCACATCTGGGCTTCCTCATGAGACAAGAGCAGTAGTCCATAAATCCTGTAAGAGATGTCCTTGTGTTATTTAAGGCATGAATCCATTTTTGGATAATTTCTTACAATGCTGAACAGTGAGTTCTTTATCTGCTCTGGGGAGCTGCTTGGCCTGACCAAGTAATGCAGGATTTGGCCTAGAACCTCTGCCAAGTTAGTGTGTAGAATAAAAAATAAAATGTAAAATTCCAAACTCAGCAGACTTACCCTGTCTCTTTAGATTTTGTAAACCTCGAGGGTAAAATTATAAATGAGTGTATTGAATTTTTCTCTTGTATCTTTAAGATTTCTGCATGTTAAATTGTTAAATCTAGTTGTTGTCATTCTAAAATCTGGGCAGCAAGGAAAGGTTCATGCGCTCCAGGCTGGACAGCTACTCAGTAACTTCATCTGTTTTTTCCTTTTTTCTCAGTCAGAGATTGGGTTATGTTCTGATATTGAATGTGTTTGGTTTTTTAAAAATATAAATAATATTATTAAATGGTAAAAATTTAAACAAACTCTGAGCAAATAATTAAACAAATCAACATGAAACCGAAGAGCGCTCTTCCAGATTGACAAATCCTTTAGTTTAAATTTTAAAAAAATCCTCTTTCTTCCAAAGTAGGATGGTACTGATGTCCTTGTTTTAATTCACTGTTATCTCAGTAAAGTCTTTCAAAAGCTGCCTGAGACAGACACCATACAGAATGTCAAATCAAGTTTAAAAAAATTGGATTAATTTTTGGGCTGAAAATGTAATAATTTTGCTTGTGAACTAAAACCATCTCTACTAAACCTGGAATGCATTTTCTAAAACAAAGAATTTGTCCTATTGCTGGGATGAGCTCCCACTGATGGAAATATTATTGTTTAGGTGATGAGCTCCCACTGATGGAAATATTGTTTAGGTGCTACTTAGAAGAGTTTGCAAAATTCATTTTACTGAATATAAATTACATATGTAATTGTGAGAAAACTTCAATAATTCTATCTCGTGTGGGTTCAGTTCTCTTTCCCTGGGTATTGCCATCTGTGATTGTTCTCTGGGTTCAGGGGGATCTTCCTTTGGGACATATCTCATCATCCTTGTGTCTGAAAGCAAGGAGCTGCACAAGCCTGCAGAGCAGAGTTCCAGCAGGCTGCTGGGAAATACTGACTCAGTTTCTTCTCAATTCCGGATTTATCTCTTTAAGTGCCTGGAAAAATAATTCAGATGCCAACTCTGCTTCCCTTGAGAGATGTGGGGGTTTTTTGCTGGGTTTTCAAGTGAATTGGGAAGGCAGAAATTGGCTCGTGCAAGTCAGTAAGTCACTGCAAACTGGCATTGTGCTTTTTTGTTAAGATTACAAAAATGCAGTTTTCTGGAAGGCAAGCTTTTGTTTGCTGGAAAGTTATGGAATCATTTGAAGAAACTCTTCATCCTGCTTAGCAGAACAGCTACTTAAACCCTTTTTGGCATCAAAGGCTGAATTTGTGTCGCTGTGAAGAGGTTTAAATCTTTCAAAGGGGGAAGAAAAATCTCTAAAGAAGAAGTATTGATATATCAACTTAAAATAACTTCCAGATATTTCTTCAGAAGCTCTATATAGCAGAGCATAAAGAATGTCATTAGCAATGGTTTGTAACTGCAAATGGAAATACTTTTGCAGTAGCACAGTAGTGGGGAAGTAATAGGAATTAATGTGGGTGAAGAAATAAGCTTAGTCCTCCTAGAAAAATAAGGAAAAACAAATGGATCCCTTCAGAGCTATGAAGAGACTGTGGGAAAGGTACTGAGTTCCACCTGGTGTGGTACCCCTGGAGGAACATCCTCTTAGAAGTGTAATTTCAGCAGAGCCTGTGAGCCCTCTGAGTGACATGGCTGAGGCTCCCCCATGTGCTTGTACAGCTCTGCAAATCCCTTTGGATATGCAAGTCTGAGGCCATGAAATAGCTGGATGAAATTTACCTGTTTAGTGGTGGCAATGAAGGAGCAACCCAAGAAGAAAATGTCTCTCTTAGCTGAATTAAGTTCTGGATCTCCATTTGGAGAATGGCTTACGTGTTTCAAAGCAGAAATGGGCATTCAGTGTCAAATTGTCTTGAACTTCAGAGAAATTTAGGTATTTCTCTCCTTTTAGTCATACAGTTGTAAAATTTTATGAGTAATAACATAGGAAGAATATTATAAGAATATGGAGCTTACAAGAACCATATAAGATATTATCCTTGCCTCTAAAAGTTGACAATTCAAATTAAACTGACACAACTCATGGATAAATTACCTTCAGTCAAGATTTTAGCACAGAAGTGGTTGATGGAGGGGTGTGTGTGTTTGTTGCATTGGGGTTTATTTTAGTTTTGTTTGTTTGTTTTATGTGTTATGTTTTTTAAATAGCTGGGGGTAAAGTGAAGGTAAAAAAGATGGTGGGGAAAAATACTCTGGACTAATCAATTTAGCAGTGATTTGGAATAAGCCCAGCCCTTTTTCTTTGTCTGATTGTGGATTTTTGTGTTTGTTTGGGGTTTATTGCTGTTGCTGGGGTAAAGGACAAGCTGTGATCCTTTGGGGAGGGGGAAAAAACAAGTGAGTAGAAATATCAGGAAAAAGAAGGTTGCTAGATTACCATAAGGAATACTATAAATGCTTTAGAAACCATTATAACTATACCATCTCTACTTCAGCTTATCAGAGGAATGGGCCTCTTTATAAAGAAGGGATGAAAGAAGTCCATCAGATTCCTGTGCATTTTTGTTGTTCATCTCTGTCTGGCATTGATTTTGGTTTAAAATATTTCTACTGTTTGGAGAGGTTATTATAAGGTGAAGCTTAAACCTCGGGTGAAATATTTTCAGTGCTAAAACTAATGGATGGCCATTTGCCTTTCTCTCATTCTGTTCAGAGCTGCAGCAGGTTTTTGAGGTTATTCTCTATTAAAAATGTGTAAAATGGCTGAGAATAAGAGTAGTTGTTAATGGGCAATGGAGGCAGATGGAAGAGTGACAAAGCTGGAGTCAGGAAGAACAGGCTGGTAGCTCTCTTCATCTTTTTCCCTATTTTGAGATATTATTGCCTGAATCTCAATTATAGCCACAAAGTGGCATGTGCTCCCCTTAAAAACTGAGCTGAGCATCAGCAGTGGCATTGTTACAGTAATGATGGAAAGAATCATAGCTCTGTACAGGCTGCCAAATAAATGAAATCTAGTGAACAGTAGCAGAGCAGTGGTTGATCTATGCTTAAAACATCAATTGTCTGGTAGAAATATCTGGGAAGCACTCCATTTCCATACCTTTCCTACTTCCAAAATGTGACATCTATGTAACTTTTTTTCCCTTATGTATGTCCCTGTGGTTTTTATTGCAAGGGGACCTGTGTAAAAGGAAGACCTGCATTTCTGAATTGATGTTTTCCCTTTTCCTTCGAAATCCTTACTATTTTGCATGTCTTCAAGTGATTAAAAATTGTTTTAGACAGAAACATAACTACTGAATGACTCAGCTGCCATGACTCGATGGTATCTCTCAGTTCAGTGAGTCAGGCTCTTCATCCTGCAGAGCAGCAGCTCAGATGATGTCTGAAAGAGCATTTGTAAAGGCAGCTGTTCAGAATGTAGCTTGAAATGTTTTAGGTAATGTGTGCAGGTACTACACAAAGCCTTGTACAGACAAGACTTACTGCTTTAATTTTGTACTCATATTTTTGTTTTAAAGAGTGCTGAGGAGATTTTATTTTCCCCTTAGTATGATTTTTTTATTAGAAGCTTTTAGAGCTGAAATGGTGGCAAGAGGCTGAGTTTCCCTTTGCTGCTTTGTTAATATGAAATGTCAGGATTTAAATGGTCAAGTAGTTTTTTTTCAGGTAATTGAGTTGTCAAATTGGCTCTCAGCTATTGAAGAGTCTGTTGACAGTCTGATAGATTCTTCAATAGTCCACAGTAATGCTTGTGTTTATTTGCAAACATAGTGAAGCTAAAATAATCCTGGAAGCAATTCCATTGTGGTTTTTATCCAAGGATTTTGTTGCTTAGGTGCTTCAGATCCATTGCTTTATGTTTGCCCCTGCTTTTAGTAACAGGAGATAGTCAGATATGAGGTTTCTTCAGCACCAGACTGGAAAAGTATTTTATGATGAGTTCTTCTGTCAGCAGATAAATCCATTTGTTTATTTTTTTAGGGTTTTTTTCTCCTCCACATGAATGATTCAACAGCTTTGCACTTCTTCACCTGATGGGTATCAAGCAGTGGCACTGACTCAGGTTAGCAGTGTCTTGTTAACATCTAGAGAAAGCTGTGCTTTGTGCTTCCCATTCACAGAAAACAAGCAATGTGTTCTTGCTCCTGAAAGCATCCTTTGGAGTAAGGGATGCAAATAGGAAATGGATTAGGGAGTAGTATATATATGGGGTGCACAGGAGAAGTTGGTGGCTGTTGCTCACTCTGGCAGGAACCTGGAAATAAACTCTTCAGCTGGTGAGCCCTGTTGCTGGTGAAAGGATGGGCTTGTAATCTCCTAAGATTCTGGCTCAGAGTACATGCATAGAATTCTATACATCACAAACGGCTCTAAACAGATCCAAACTCTCAAATGTTCTTAAAAAGTTATTAGGGTGTCTTTAGATGCCCCTGTCTAAAGGCTGGTTGTGCACAAGACGTGTAATGAGAACAACACTCTCCTGTTATTCCTAAGGGCAGAGATTGTTATTCCTAAGGGCAGAGATTGTTATTCCTAAGGGCAGAGATTGCCTTCATTAACAAGAACATGCACTCAGTCCCTTCAGCATTCCATCTTCCATTGAGGACTGGCATTTGAGGAGCAGAATGTCTTTTTCAAGCTTCATTTTTCAAAAGAATGCTCTGCTCCTCTGAGCTTTACTAGACCTGTTTTTCAAACTCTGCCTCAAAGACCTGAGGACTGTGAGGCCTTTAGTGTAAGCCAGCCCTGTGAGAAAGCACAAGGAGTAATTAAACCTAAAGAAGATGCTAAGGAAATAATCTTTCTTTTCTGTTTGATTGACACTGTAGGTACTGAGACTTGGCTCAGTTTCCCACTGGGAGGTCATCAGAAAACCCTTAGAAAAAAACTTTAGAAAAAAAAAACAGTTTTGCTCCAAGCAGCCAGAAGATGGTTTTTCTCAGAAATGAGGACATAGAAAGGAATAGGGGAAGGGGCCAAAAGTAGCTTCACCCTCCCCATCTTCTTTTTCAGCAGTTTCTCAGCAGTGCTCATAGCAAGGTCTCTGAGTTCCTTTAAAGGTGCAGCCTGAATTACAAGGCTTCAACTCATCCATTTCCCCTTTATTTACCTCAAGATATGACTGACTGGCTCAGTCCTTAAATTTCAGTGCTGCCACAGGGGGTTTATTTGTATGTTGGCTACAGCCAGCTCTACTGTCTGTTGCTCTTCTGAATTTGGTGCTTTACTCAGTGGGGCAAATGATGCTCCTACTGCCACCAGAGACAGGTTCTTTTAGGTCAGTAATAACAAAGGCTGCTCAAGGTGGTGTTAAACTTGAGTTTCTCTCCTTGTAGCCTGTTCTAGCAGTTCCCTAAACCTTCCTAGCAGATTTAAATTGTGAAGCAAGGCTCACAAGAGGCAGGGATTTCCTTTTAGTCAGAGCTTCTAGAAACACGAAGGTTCTCCTGGAGCAATTTGTATCAGCACATCTATTTGGGGGGTGTGAGACTAGAGAAAATGTCCTGGAGTGCCTTTGAGCAGTAGTACACTACTTATCCCTGAGTCCTAATGCCCTGACTAGAAAGAGTTGCAGCTCTCCTAACAGAGAGAAAGAAGAGGAAATATATGACAGGAATCACTGTTCTTTTACAAGAAGAAAACAGGAAAAAAGTGATTGTGAATGCCACATAGCACCTTTAAAAATGCTCATTTTCTAGAATCGAGGCACGTGTTTTCTTGGTTATTTCTGAGCTTAGTTAAGTGTGTGTTGGTATTTGCAAAGATGGTCTCACTTCATCTCTCCTCTTGGCAGTGTCACACACTTAAATAAAATCCATTTCAGTCATGGTCTATCAGGAGTGCCAGCAGGAGATGTGAAGTCATCAAACACTGCTGCTTCTATGGCTGCTGCTTTGGATCCCATCTGAAGAGTTGGGAGAAAGGGGAAGGAAGTGGTTTTTTGAGAGCAAGGACTCCAACTCCAGCTTTTCTGCTAAAAATGAAGCCTTTTAGCCAAAGGTTTTCTGTTTACTGTTTAACTTGAAAGAGTTAAATTTTCCTGCACTTCTAAACTCTGCATGCAGTCCCAGTGGCTTGCTGACACATGTTGTTGAAGCTAGGAATGGAAAAGCTTAAATATACAAACCTGCAATGGACTAAAGCTTTTTAACAACATAAGGCATGTCCTGATAAGGGGGGAAAGTGTTTTGTAGTTTCTTTACACGCAGCCTGAATTAACATTTTTATGGCTGGAGAATTCATAAACTTTAAATTCTTGAATTGGAATATCAACCTTGCTTTAAAAGTGCTATAGGGGGTTTTTGGTAATTTGGTTAATTATTAGATAGAATGGTTTTGGTCCAATTTAGTGACTGTAGTTAAAGATGGTAGAAGCTAATGTGGAATGAGCTCTGAGAAAGGAGATGCTCAGGCTGTGGGTTAAAGGAAAAAAAAAAAAGGGGGCTGTTTTGTGAGGGTTTTTATTGTTTCTCTGTTAACTTTCTTTTTCTTAACACGAGAGAGAGTGTGTGAGAAGCACAACTGGCTCTGGCTTGAAAAGGCCTTTACATTTCCAGAGCTCCACGTGCTTCAGGAAGGAGCACACTGCAGGGATTGCTGGGGAGAGCATGCAAGGAAGCACAGTGTGAGTTAAGTACCAGGTCCATTTTAAAAGAATGTCAAGACTGTGCCATATCATCTCACTAAGCTCACTAACAGTAGCACCTGCTGTCAAAAGGAGGCCAGAAAGAGGACATGAAATGTATAAAGCTGTGGGGCAAAGCCACGGGGATGAAATAGCTTGTTACATCCTTTCCCCCCCTTCCAGGATGTGGCATGAAGATGTTTCTGATCCACCTGTCACAGCATCAGCAGTGGAATGTAACTGGGTGTTAGTTATTGATAACCATGCAGGTAGATGGTGTCTATTTGCATGCCAAAAGCACAGCTGGGGTCTGCCTCTTCTCTCTTAACTTAATGCTTTGGCAGTCTAGCAGGAAAACACAATTAAAAATGCATTATAATGCCAATCAGAGCTAAGAAAAATGAATTGAAAACACTATAGGAGGAGTCTGGGGTCTTTTTTTGTTGTAAAAGATTGAACCATGGAGTTGATGTGGCCCAATAAGCTGTAAAAGTTGGAATGAGGAGACAGTAGTTAGAGGCAAGGAAGAATATGTGCCCAGTAATTTGATGGTCAGTGTGACAGGAGCTTGCTCTTGGACCCTGAGGCTGGGCTGTGTTTTCCAAGCTCATCAGTAACTTTTCTCTGACTGCCCTGCCTGGCATTTCTTACACAGATTACTGCTCTGCATATTCAACACCAACCAAAAATACTACAATGACTCTGCTGCTCTTAAATACAGGGAAATAAACTGCTGGTGTACAGCCCTTGGAACATTCTAGAAGAGCATTTGCTATCCATAGTAAGAAGCTGCATTTGAAGTAACATGCACTTAAAATCAAATATAGTAGAGTGAAGGCAACAGTTGAAAGTGATGTGTAGCTCAACATGAGCATGTTCTCTAATTTGAAAATGCTTTTTTATTAGAATTAGTGGGGGAGCAAAACACTTTGTGGGACGTGGCACATGTCTTTCTTGAGTTTCAGTTCTGTTACATTAAGTTGTCAGGGTTGTGGAATTAAACAGCTCCCCTAGATGTGTGTGTGTGTAATGGAAGCTCAGCTGGTGGTGTGCCCAGGGGTGACCCTCCCACTCTGCACAGCACCCTGAGAAGGTCTTTTTGCTGAGGCAGCCTTTATCTCCAGGGGAAAGCAGCTGACTGGACAGAGAGAGTTGAGGAGAAAGGGTCTGCATTTAGGTCAGCATACTCTGGGGTGCAGAGCTGCAGCTCAGGGAAGGACAGCAGGGTCAGCTGGACACACAGGATCCTAAGGGGGCTAAGAAAATGCTGCTGCTGTGTAGAAAACCCATCATTTTTATGTGCCCTGGGTTTGAAGGGCACTTAAAAACCTCCTGAGTTGGAGGATCTCAGCATTTCTGTACTTAACAAATAGAATTAAAACGAACAAGCAAAACACAGCAAAAACCTCCAAACAAAACAACAAAAAACCCAACAAAAACACTCCTAAAATGTCATGTTAGTTCAAATATGGTTGTGAGTTGTGGCAGGAAGCTTCAGGCCAGCTCTGGTGCTATCTGCATTGAGAATTGAGTTATCCTTTCTTTGTGCTGGCCCATGACTGGAATCTGAGTCCTTTCTCTTCTACCCTGGGGTCTTCTGCCCCAGAGCTGCAGAGCTGGGCCCAGCTGTCAGTGTGCTCGATCAAAACGTGGAACTGATTCCTCAGAGCCCTCATCTCTTCGGTTTACATGAGAAATTGGTTTAATTAATGGTGCAGCAGCACCAAGGGCACTGACAAGATGCCTCTGTGCACGTGCTCAGCATGTCCTGGCAGCCAGCTCAGTTTGTGAAATCTCAGTTGATGTAGTGGAGATCACTGTTAGGATTTTGGGGTGATATTACTCATTTGGGACATATCAAACCTACACTGATCAGAACAGTGATTTGAGAATAATTTTGTTTTGTTTTATGTTTTCAAAATGATGATGAGTGTTCTTGGAGGGATGTGATGGCAGAGGTTGAAATGATGATTTCCTCAAAGTGAACGAGAGGAAAATCAAACTGACAGTGGAACTGAGAGAGTGGAGCTGATGTTTCAGAGTGAAACTCCTGACAGATTATAGTGCTGTCTTTTATACCTGGTCCTTTCTTGTGCTGTGCACAGTAAAGGAAAAGCCATGTTTTAGGAATGGGCTGCCACAATGGTAGCAATTAATGGTGTTCCTTGGTTCACATCTAGGCACTGAACTCATTTGCTAGACTCCCTCTCTTATAGCTACTTTATTGACTGCAAAGCATTATTAATTCACTTTAAGGTGTGCTTAAAAATAAAATAAAAAAATAAGATACAGCAGATGGGGTCCCCTCTAGAAGTGCATGCAGAAAGCTAAAAGAAATTATTCATGTCCTGTTTATAAATTGTTCAAATGAGCATTATTTTCATCTTGGCTGGGTACATTTATGTTTTGTTAGATATAGCTGTCAGCTGGCTTGGTTTTTTGTTCTTCACTGGAAGCATTGACAGCTCAGTGTAAACAAGTGTCCAGATCTCAACTGCTTTCAGTGCATTTTGGTTCCAATCCTCTCTGAGTAGCAAATCTTTCAGGATCCTTAAAGACCTGCAGTAATGTCCAGTGACAGTGTTTGACCTTGCCACGTTTCTGCTGTTACACAGCAGCAGTTTGATTTATTACCCCAACTGGTGACCGAGCTGGCATCTGGGTTTTATTTGACTGTTGCAGCAAGCTGTGAGCAACAACTCCTGAAGCATTAAAATTCCCCAATCCACCCCTCCTCCCCAGCCAAAACAACACACTTTATCTTTTCTTTGGAGATACCAGCATTCCAAGCTCCTTCAGAAGGAAACAGCAGGTTTCCCCCCGGGATGCTGATGGTGTGAGGGACATTCAGTGGCAGGAGCAGCACAGGTGCCTCCTCAAGTCCCAGCTGTGTGATGCAGAGCTGGACTGGTGACTGCAAAGATTGGACAAGGAAGTTGCTCCTGTAGAACAACTGTGAGTTGCTCCTGTAGAGCACAGCTCCTGCCAAGCTGGCTCTCAATTACAGCCTGGGAAAACAGCTTGGCACCTGCTCTAGTTCTACAGCTTTGAAACTCTGCCTTGGTTTGTGTGGCAGGGTATGATTAAGGGGCTTTCTGGTTTGTAATTTCATTTAAAAAAAATAATAGCAACAAAAGTTTTTGTTAAATATAAGAAAATATTCTGGATGTGCTTTTTATTCCCTATATTAATGTAGCCTCTAGTTTTAATACAACAGAGCACTGTTTGAATATCCTGTGTTGATATCACAGAACTGTGGCATTGTCTAGGAACTTCAGAAATGAAGAAGACAGAGAAAGCTATGGTGGAAACTATCAGGGGAGAAATTTGAACCAATACCTGTGAAAGGGCTGGTTTTTCCTGAAGCATAGGATCCATTTCAACAAAAAACACTAAAAAAAGGTTTACTCCTTGATGTGGCAAAAGTGATTTCCTTTCTCTTCATAACTTAATAGAATATGAGAAATTGTGAGCCATACATGTTGAGTTGTTTTGGACCAGGTATTTCTCTACATTCCCATATCCATGCTGATGGTGACTACTTAAATGTCTTGGAAAAGGCTGGATTTCAAGCACTGAGTTTTCTAAGAAACCTTAGAGTTTGAGTACCAAGATTTTTAATCGAGTGAGCAGTTTGGTTTCTATTAAAAAATATATATTCTTTTAAAATAAAGTAATAGATTTCATATCCAACAAGATTAAAAATTAGAAAACTTGAGCTAGGTGCAAACTTGGCACAGGTATATTCAGATTGGTCTGTGGATTCTTCAGTCTGACTTCAAACAGTATAGAAACTTTGGCATTGCCAATGTTCTCCATTTTTCTTGTGATACCCCATTCCATAAGCCAAAATTCCTGTCTTAATCTGTGTGCTGGGTCTCCATTAGTACCTCTGTGTTGGGACCCAGGACATTCCTCTGGCTGCCCTGGAGGGCTCCAGACCCTGGCAGGGGGCTCAGAGACCTTGGCACAGAGT
>JAYDZK010000268.1:4575653-4586123 GCA_034509185.1 Euphonia xanthogaster
CCAGCAGAGCCCCAGCTGGCACTGCAGGAGGGCTGAGCCCCCCTGGGATGGGGCTGTGCCCCCACCCTGACACACAGCGGGGCAGATCCTGCTCTGACTCTGGCAGTGGGTTTTTTTGTTTGTACTATTGTATTTGTATTTCTTTTTATTTTTCCTAGTAAAGAACTGTTATTCCTATTCCCATATCTTTGCCTGAGAGCCCCTTAATTTCAAAAACTATAATAATTCAGAGGGAGGAGGTTTACATTTTCCATTTCAAGGAAGGCTCCTGCCTTCCTGAGCAGACACCTGGATTTTCAAGCCAAGACAGTGAGCCCAGTCATAGATGATAGTGGCCAACTGGTGCCACATTTGTGCTGCCCAAGGAGCTAAGAAGGTGATATAATACAGCAGAAGAATATCTGAAATGCTCCTGTGATTATTCCATTGGATTGATTTGTCATTAGTCCAGCTGCAGAGTTTTGGACACGTTAAAAAGCAAAATGAAAAATGGCAAAAGCCAAATGGAAGATGATGCTGATGGATGGAAGGCCTGCTTCTGTATGAAGGGCACAGAACATCAGGGTGACAATCAGGGTTTTTGCATGCTGAGGCTTCAAAGAGCTTCACAGGTGAGCCCTTTTTTTCCAAAGGCTAAAAGGCAAATTTTAGTATCTGATTCATAGGCAAATTGAGAGAGAATTGTGTCATTAGGTGAAGATAAGTGATATGGGAATTGTGCAAGCAATGGTGATGGTGATGGAGCTCCTGGGTGATATGAAAAACAAGCTATAGAGCCCATGATGAAGAGCTCTGCTAAATGGCAAAGGAAGTATGTTCACCTGTTCACACTGGACACTTTTCCTCAGGGAGGATGGGAAATGCCAGAAGCAGGGCATGTGGCAGGAATTACCCCCTACAAGTGTACACACTGAGTTTCTTTTTCTGGAAAAGGGCAAGAACTGGGTTGATCCTCTGTCAGCTGCAGAAAGCAGCTCCAGCAAAGAGCTGAATTCTCTGTGTCCCTTTTCTCTCTTCTTCCACCATTGCCCAGAAGTTTTTTTCTGATGTGGGGAACACTCTTCACTAGTTGGAATGTCAAGCTTCAGCTCTCTGTTCTTTCAGTTCTCTTCAATTCTCCTGAATGAACCAAATTTAATGTGTGGTAGGGAAAATCAGCTGCTAATGGGTTTATTTATTTTTTTTTTTTACATCTGGAAGGACTATGATACGTTTGCCTTACTCCTCTCTTCCTTTCACTTTTGTTCTCATGTTTTTCACTTTCTTATGATCTCTTCTCTCCAACACATCCCAAACACACCTGGTGAGGGACGTGCATGTCTTAAAGTTTGTCTACTCCTGCCTATGGCATCTCTCAGTCAAGGAAACATTGCCTCTCTGCTTACTAACCTTGCTTGAAATAAAACTCACACTAGACCCAGTTTTGTCTCCATATCCTTTACTCAGAAAAAAATCCAACCCAAAAAGCAGCCAGGAGATGGGAGCCAAGAAATCAGGGAGACAGTTAAATTAGAAGCCTGTTTTTGAAATGGCTTAGCACCTATTGCCTCTCATCAAGCAATGAGTAGGACTTTAAATGTCCTACTACCAAGGAAGATTTGTTGTTTTTTAATGTAAGTGTGAATTTCACTTACAGTGAAATCTTCCAAGCTTGATGACTGCTCTGGAAGTCGTTGCAGTGGATTTTCAACCTTGTGGAGAGGAGGAATAGCCTCCTCAAGTAAAACACATGTGAAATCAACATAAATTCTGCTCAAGCTGAGCTTGTAAGAGGATTTTCCAGTTCAGCTATGACAAAGCTGGCAAAATTGGGTCAGGCCAAAGCTTATATTGTATTGTTATTTCTTCATGGGTTTTTTTTTTTGATTTTTGAATGTTTCCATCCCATACTCTATTACTTAGAAAAGTGAGTTCTGTTCTTCAAGTTAGAACCGAAATAAGGATAACATTTTGTGTGGTAGAAAAGTACTGGTTTTGTTTTCTCTTCCTTTCTTTTTTTCTTTCATTTAAAAACAACTTGTAGGCCTGAAAATTTGAGCTATTCAGGGCACGTGGATGAAGGCCAGGGAGTTTTGGCAATTCCTTTTGCAGGTCTCCTACCAGCACATTGTGTTTGACAAATGACTCCAAAATGGGAGAGCGTGCTTTTATTTTATCCTTAGGTTCACCCCTGTACTGTAAATCTAAACTCAAGAGCTCTATTGTTGGAATTTATTTAAAACCTTCCCCATCACATTCCCGTTGTCTGCATGGAACACAAGCCAATTAAAAAGATTGAAAAAAAAAAAATAGTCACCTATTTAATGTGTCATATGTACATCTATATTGTGAGAACAAGCTCACTGAAGCTAAAGACTCTGGGGGTACCTTTCAATTCTTTATTAATAATGCTGTTAATTCTGCTGGAGGAAATCCTTTCTGATGACAGGAAGTTTCATATTAACCAACCAGTTTCTCCTTTCTGATTTTCTGATTTTGTCCCTGGAGGACAGGACTGTATTTAGCAAGAGAAGTTGATGTGCATAAATCATTCAAACAAACATCTGGCAATTTTAAGATCAAAGCATTCCAGCAATTGTTTAGCCAGTTTCCATGTAAACATTATATTAGTGCATTTTGCCATGGGTTATTACAATGGAAAGAAGAGGAAGTTGTTAGAAAAATACCTCATTTTTTAATATTGATTCTGAACTGTGTTTATGCTTAATTGTTTTATATTAATCCTGAATTGCATTTGTCTCTTCTGCTGGTTAACTAATCATTCAAAGTTGGGTCCTCAAGACCAATTTCCAGGTTGTTTTTCTGAGCTTCCCATTGGACAAATGAAATCTGGTCCTTTCTTTGGTGACACTCATGAGAATGCACAGCTGATTCTGACTGTCACCTGATTTCTCAGGTGCAAAAGCCTGTTTGTGCTTAAAAATTTGGTGACAACAAGTAGCTCATCTGCATCAGTATGTGTCATGTTGCCAACAGTTTCCCTAACCAAGAATATTTTCTCTCCAAACCAAATTGCTATTGGTTTTTAATGAGGCTTGCTTTTCATTTAGTAGGCATTTGTGTCGATTAGGTTTGCATTGTTCCACTTTTTATGGTTTTTCTCGTTAGTAAAATTACCCAAATAGTACATATTACCATGAAAGCTATTTGTGAGGTGGAATTGGGGAGTTCATCCTTTCATGTCACAGAGCTGTACTGCCACCAGTGCACCTCAAAGGGAAAAGACATTAGATTATTTCTCTCCATAAAAAGTCATGGCTTTTAAAGAACTTAATGCTGATGAGTTCATCAAGCATTTATCATGCCCAAATAATTCCTTTCTGAAACTTCACTTAGGTGAAAAAAAAAGAAAGAAAATCAGTCACTGGTATTTGTGTTTAAAAAGCAGATAAAAGTGCTGCTGGAGACTGTACTCCAAGTGCACAGCTGTGAATGGAGAAAGCACCTTTGAAGAATGATGCTCTGTACTTCAAATAGAAGTGTTTTATGAGCTGCTTGCAATGGAAAGCCCAGCACTGGCATTTACTCTGTCCCATTCCTCTGCTTGCTCAGCTCTAGAGTATTCCAGTGATTGCTTGTGAACTTTGAAATCACAGATGGGGTTCTACAGCACTCCCAGTCCATGGCATCATTTAAATCTCTTGTGTGAAGAAAGAGGCTTTCTCAAGAGGGAGTAAATAAGATGAATCCTAGGGAAAAAAAAGGTAATGGAACCCTGCAATTTTTAAGTTTTTTTTCTCTCTCTGGCTGGTAATGTCAGCAAGGCTAACAGGGAGCCAGCAGAGAGAAAGGTCATCCTGAGCTCCTGAGTGCAGGGGAATAGTCCTGTAGACACCAGCCAGGTGCATTCAGCTCCCCTTCTGTCCTGATTACATCTGAGATTCCAGAGATGTGCCTTGGCTGCAGCGTGCCAGATTTCCCTGTATGTAATAAATTCTCAGAGAAAATACCTTGCTGGAGCCCTTGGCAGGCCATTTCAGGGAACTGAAGTAAGCCACAAAGTTCATCCACATGCTGTTTGTGTAAAACAGAGCATTTCCACCTATTTCAGTGGGTTTCATTGGCACAAAAAAGAACAAATTTGAAGATGTGTTTTCCTTTAGATGAGAGTGATGCAAACCACAGCTGCTGTAAAACAGGGTTTGTCCTCCTGCCCTTCTGGCATGTGTTTTAGATTATATCAAAAGCATAGCTAATACATAGGCAGTAAAAGGGCCATGGTAAAATGTGCAGGTAAAAAAAACTTCAGTGTGCTGAGAAATCTAACTTGGGGCACTTGGATGAGTCTTGAGGTGCTTCATCCATGCCTCATCAAAATCTGACAGCTGGCACCTACAGCACCAGATTTTCCTAAAGAGTTGTCAACATTTAGTTTGTGTTCTATGTTGCTGATCCATATTTGAACACCAAGTTTTTAAGGGAGGCAACTGTAAAATCTTTATTTACATGAGTATTCTCTACCTGGGATTAAGTAAAGTCTACCTTGGCCAAAATTTTTTGACTCAACCATTTCCTCAAATTGTTTTAGTCTCTCTGCACTGTGGCACAGCTGATGTATCCAGCAGGCATTTTAAGACTAGTAAATTTCTGGGGTTTAAGTGCTCCTTAAGCCTTCATTTTTGAGCCTTCATTCCACCTAATTTTTTTGAGCCTTCATTCCACCTAATTTTTTTGAGCCTTCATTCCACCTAATTTTTTTTCCCCTCACTTAATATATTAAATCAAGGGGCTGTGGTAAAGGTCTGGCTACAAATTAAAAACTCCTTCTAATGAAACAACAAATACTGTTTGCTTTTAAGAAGTTGGTTTGCATGTGTGATCTGGCATTTTGTTTTGGAAAAAAAATCTGTGATGGGTCAGATACAGCCAAGTTTATGGTATCCAGAGTCTTATGCCCTGCCTGTAGTTCAGAGAGGTTGGTCTTTGGCCCCTTTCAGCCAGGGGGTTTGATGGCCAGTTTAACCTCTCTAACTGGTAGGTAGACAGGAGATAATCTTCAAGTAGAATTTGCATTCCCTTTTCAAATGTGGGTTTGCCTAAACAATAAATTCAGAGCTATGGTTTCACTGCCTCCCCTCATCCCTGCAGTTACCTTTGCTAAGTAAAGCAAGAGCTGTCTAATGCCCAATTATTCTCTATACATGAGTTGGGAGGGGAAAGTTGCTTTTCCAGCCTGGTTTTGTGGAGCTGGCATTCCTGTTGGGCACGCTGTGTTAGAGGGACAATCCTGGAAAGTGGGCACAGCCCAACAAACACACTGAGCTGGCTGAGTGGGCTTCTGTCCTGGCACCACCTCTGGATCCCTGCTAGAGAGCTCCAGGGAGTCGTTTATGGACAGTCTTGGACTAAAACAAGGCAATTCCCACGTGTCACACCTGTAAGCCACACGTGCTGTTTTCCTGGAGGTTTGGAATGCTTGTCCTGGTGAGGATTGCACCGAGTTGCAAAACTTGAGTTCTTCTGGGGCAGGAAAAGGCATTTGGCTTATCTTCAGAGTCCAGGGAGCTGTGAAAAGCTGCAGTTCAAAGATCAGTAATTATGAACGAGAATCCCATTTCCCTCAACAGTGGAGGGAAGCAGGAGTAAATAATTTCTTTGCAAGGAGTTCCTTGTAAATCCAGACAGGCCTTGTCAGGTTTGAATGGGCTGAGCCAGGCTGACAAGTGCTGATAATGCTGATCCTTTGAAGACTTTAGATTTTTCAGATAGAGAGGAATGGGTATTTCTACACATAAAAGGAGCACTTTGAAGAAGGCAGTATCAGTGGTAACTGGAAGATGACACTGTTTGGGAGATGGTAAACACAGCAGAAGACAGAGTTCATTCTGCAGGCAGATTGTCATCGTCCCATAACAATGAATAAAAAACAAATCAGGCACTGCACATTCACTGTCAGGGCAAGGACAGAAAAACTATCTGTGTTCCTCTCCAGTTCCTAGCCAGAATAGAGCACAAGAGCTGCAGCTTGCACTGATACATGGAGTTTGTTCATGGATTGTGGATCTATTACTGATTCTAGTAACAGAAACCATTCCTGAGTTCAGCTGGCAGTCCACTCTGCAGGTGGCCAGGTTCATCCCTGGAGGTGTTCCAAAATGTGGTGATCAGTCATCCACCCACCCTGTGGGAATTGTGATGGTGGATTCCTTTCCAAGACCACGAGAGAGATCTTTTAAATCTCTCTTTTAAGATGTGGGAGCTGGGGGTAAGATAAGCCTTGTACCACGTTTGAGGTCACATGCAGTCTTTGGTAGAAGCTGTGGCCATGGATTTGCTCCTGTCCCTGACCTTAGATGGCACCTCTAACACCAGTGGAGTTTGGAGGGGTTAAAGTGGGGTATGAGCAATACAATAATTTTGGCAGAGTCTCTTGATGTTCCCTATGGTACACCAGGCTGGAAAATGACTGAATTTTCTGTTTATTTCTCCACATTCTCCCATCCATCTTCTAATGGTATCACTTTTGATCCCAGAGGGCTTGGCAAACCTTTCCAAAAGGAAAGAAAAAGGCTTTTTGCTGGCAGTGTAATTTGAATGTGGAATTCTTATCTGGTGGCTGTGCAGAACAGCATAACAAGTGAGAATGTGTGGTGCTTATAAACTCTGCTTCTCTGGCTTCCTGGGGCAGGCAACGACAGAAAACATGGAAAAAGAATATTGACACCCATTTTAGCTTTGTGTTTTTAATTATTAGTGCTGGGATTCAGCATAATCCTTATGGGAATTTAACTGCACAAAAGTAGTTTTTTGTGGCAGAGGTCAGATTATGTACCCCAGTCACTGTTTATTGTCTCACCCCAGGGGGAAAAAATCCATCAGAAAGAATCCATGCCTTTGTACGAGTTCTCATTGGGCTCCTGCTGATGTTGTATGATGTGGGAATCTGCAGTTGCATGTTTTTGTGTCAGCAGACACTGGATGGTGCCTGGGACATTGCACTGGGCTGTGCTGCATTTATGTGTCAGAGCATGCTGCTGCTTAGCTGTGCCTGCATTTTATCATTCAGGAGAATAACAAGAAATTGCTTCCAGGACACAGTAAAGCACAGCACTTAAGCTTATAGATGAGTAGGCTTTCAAATTCTGGATGCTTGCTTTTTTTTCATAGTGACTTACTGTGGGAAAATGAGGCATGAGTGGACCATGGCACTGTGGTTATGCTCTTGATTTATTTTTTGTGGTTTGTTTTTTTTTTTCCCCTTCAGTCCTATCATGTCTTTGCATGTTAGTAATTGTGTGTAGACAAAAAAAAAAAATAGATATTTAATTTTATTTGGGGAGCACAAAGTTATCTCTTAGAAAGTTCTCTGCTAGCACTTAGAACTGTACAAGGTGGTATAAATTACATTTTGAACTACATTTATTTGTTACATATTTTCTTTTGAACATTTAAAAGTCTTGTTTATGTTTCCTTTGGCTGGACAGCCATCCTCTCCCTCAGGACCTTCTTCTTTTCTCACAGAAGAACACCCTCAGCTCTCACAGATTTCTGTGCCCCATCCCTCACCTCGAGCTCCTGCCTCCCTTGTTCTTTGGGACAAGCAGCTCGTGTGTTCCTGTAGCTGCTCCTTGCTTTACATCCCTTTCCTCACCTCCTGCTCCTTTCCATTTTCTCTACATTTTTTCCCATCAATTTTGTGCTTTCTCGACCAGCATTTTTCCACATTGCTATTCTATTTTCCAGCTGATTATTGAGCCTGGTGCAAATGCAAATACATCAGCTGGGGCCAGAAGCCCAGAATCGGGGTAGTCTTGGGGCAAGTTTGGAATTTTTCAGCATACAGGAACTTGGATGCAAGCTTTAACCAGAGGGAAAAGGAATTTTTTATTTTAAGAACCAGTGGCATCTTGTCAGTTTTTCATCTTTAAAAAAGATGAAAACCCCACAAAACCTGTAATAAACAACAACAAAAGCAGACTGGAACCAAAGAAGTTTCTCTCTCTCTGCTTTTCAGCTTTTTATTCTCCTGTCTTTCTCCTGTATCCCTAGAAACCATAGGACTTTAATCTAAGCTCTCTTTCACTCCATCCTCTGGCCTGTCACCCCATTGCAGCAGACACAAATAACCTTTTCTTCCCAAGCCCTACTCTGAGAAAAAGAATTCCCTTTTGATCATGCCAGTACCTGAATTGCTCATCCTGGTTTAATGCTGCTCGTGCCTTTGTATTCCAGCCTGGCTTTCTCAGGATAAAGACTTGTTCATGCACAAGAGCCTCTGGATTCTGTCAGGCTGGTGCTGCCAGCTTTATCCATGCTGCTCCTCCTCACATCCAGCAGAACTACTTCTGTTTTCTTGGCAGGCTGCTACAATCATCATTTGCTTTCTTTCTGAACCTGAGACATCTTCCCAAAGGTTCATTTTTTTTGTTACCTTCCTGGCTGGATACACTCTTCTGTTTTTATTCCATTTCCCAGGTGATGAAAGTTATTTAGAGGAGTAAGTGCAGGGATGGTTTTTGCCTGTGCATGTGCTTGCCTGCCTGCATGCAGAGAGCTCCTGGGATCAGCCAGTGCCCTTCATTATTTGTGCCTGTGCCATTCTTTCCCTCTGCTTTTATGTGCCTGACAAATTGTGAATTCCTCAGAGCAGGGGTGCTGACTCCTCATGTAGAAGAGTGGGTGTTCTCAGAGTGGAACTGCAATAATATTTATTAGAAGTGTTTCTCCTTGGACTCAATGCCCCGAGAAGACAAAATTCAGTGAACAATACACCACTGTCCCTTCTGGAAGTCACCAGAGCTCTCCAGATCAGTGTTTCACATGCAAATCCCACTTTCCCAGCTGGGCTCCTCTGACAGCTCTGCACAGCCTCCTGTGACAAAGCACACAGTGCCAGGAGGGCAGGGGGTGAGTGGGAGCTGCCCAGAACTTGAGCTCTCTGCAGTGCAGGTCTGGCTTTTGTGAACTTCTTAGAGAATTTAAAAGCTTTTGTCAGCTGGGTTAGGTCTAGGAGGGAAAAAATGAAAACAGCAATATAAAAATATATCCCCAAAACCACACAAGCATGCCACTTTCTTCCTCTATTCCTTCTGCTGCCTCGCTCCCAGGCCTGGCACACCCCTGGCTCCCCCCAGAAAAACAGAAATTAAAACTGTTTAGGGTACATATTTCCATGTTCTTCAGGAGAAAGTTGGCAAATTTTAGTGCTAAACTCCTGCCTGGTTCTAATTCCCACTAACAGCAAACTCTATCATCAGTCTGTGCTGCTTCACTTTTTCCCAGTGCAGTGGATTTGGATGAACTTCTCTGCCTCCTATCCTGGCAAAGTATAATTTTATTAATTAAGTATTAATTATTAAGTATTAATTAGTTTCTAGCTGCATAGTCCAGAATGCATGTATTTTAGTGGTCAGATGGATTACCTTGACAATTTTTTTTTTTCCTTAAAATCCTGTTTCACTGCTTGTAGATAAAACTCAGCACCTGATGTTTGGAGAGAGTACTAAAATAGTAATTTGTGGTGATTTAAAATGTACATACACTTCCAAAATCATGGCCTAGTCATTTCTTACACTGGATTAGTTCATAGATTGCTGCACAAAATATTTCTTTCTGCCTCATTTTAACTTGTTGTACAACAGAAATAAATTACCAATCTCCTGGGAATGTAATAAAGGCTAATAAATCACTTAGGCAGGGTTTTAGAGCAGTGGTATAAGTAGGGGGCAAGTATTACTGCTGAAGATACTCAGATGCACAGAGGGTATTTGGACACAGCAAATTTCAGTCTCTGGAAATGCTTCCCTGGCTGCTGCTGCTGGAGATTTGCTGTTGCATGTGACCTGGGGGAAGCTGCTTAACTCCTCTGCCAAATGGCAAGAGGAATGATGTAACTCCAAGGCATTTGATCTGCAAGGAGCTTTGAAATCCTCCAAATCAACCCAAGCAGGGCCCTCTCAGTGAGCTTATTCAAGTTGCAGATGGTGTGGTGGTTTCTGAAGATGTTTCTGCCCGTGCTTCTTCTTGCATGAAAAGGATGCAGAGTGCTTTCTATTTCAATTATCCACTTTATTAGTTAATTATTATATCCTTTGCTATACTGAAGTTATAAGAAGGGAACTGGATGCGTGCTGAGGATGTGATCCACGCTTGCCTTAGAAGTGATACTGATTTATTCTGTGAAATTCTTCACAGTTTTATTTTTAGGGGGCAGCTACCCACTGTACAGTAAAGAAACTGCCAAGTCAGCAATTTCAGTACTCCTGGTTCAAAATGTTCAGCTGGAAATCCAAGCCAAACATCCAACTGGAATGGGAGGGGGAAATAACCCCTGGAGTGCTCACTTGAAAGGCATTGTAGCACAGCACAGCACTGCAGCCATGGCTGAGGATGGACGTGGTGGCTGGCAAGCACTGTGGGCTCAGCAGCTTGTTCAGAGGGCCCCAGAAGATGTCCAGAAGATGTCCAGAAGATGTCCAGAAGATGTCCAGAAGATGTCCAGAAGATGTCCAGAAGATGTCCAGAAGATGT
>JAYDZK010000268.1:4597339-4608725 GCA_034509185.1 Euphonia xanthogaster
AATAATGAATCATCCTTCTGAGAACATGGAGTCAGATTCTCATCTCTCCCCTCGTCCTGGGGACCCTCACAAACTCAACACTAGGACAAGGAGCAATGGGGTCAGACTGAAAGAGGGGCAGTTTAGGTTGGATATATGGAGGAATTTTGGCACTGTGTGGGTGGTGAGGCACAGGCTGTGCAGAGATGTGGATGCCCCATCCCTGGTGGGATCAAGGCCAGCTTGGATGAGGCTGGAGTGACCTGGTTGAGTGGAAGGTGTCCCTGCCCATGGCAGGGGGGTGCTTCTAGAGATCTTTAAGGCCTCTTCCAACCCAAACCATTCTGTGACTCTGTGGCTTGGCACCATGATGTGGTTCTCTAAAGTGGGGTGTTGTCACCCTGCTCTTCTAAGTTCTTCTAAGCCTTCTGATGTTTACATTCTTGTCATGAACTTTCTCACGCACTTTTCTGCAAATAATTATTGTTTTACATTCTTTTCTGGAGGAGGAGAAATTTGATGGACTGTTGTCTTATCCTGTGTCATTGGAGAGGTGGCACTTTCATCCTCCAATCCACTGTCACTTTTGAAAGTCTATAAATGTTGGAGTCAGAAAATAAACTTCCTTTCTTTTTGCCTTGGAGGTTCCAGGGTGCATGTCATTTTATTTTGTGTCCTATAGCACAGGGTGGGGGGTTTTTTTTGGTTGGTTTGTTGTTTTTTTGGGGTTTTTTTGTTTTGCTTTGGTTTTTTTTTTTTTTTTGTGGTTTTTTTTGTTTGTTTGGTTGGTTTTTTTGTTGGTTTGTTTTTTTTTTTTCCACTTGGCAATGGGAATCAGCACACTGCTGCAATGTGATCAGGAGTAACTCCAATCTTCTCTGGGCAGATTCTAGACACAGGATACTCACTGTGGTATTAAATATAGCAATTCAGGGCTCAGCACCTTTCTTGCTAGGTATCTCCTTCTAGTGTTCATAAATAAAACATCCCCAGACCAAAGAGTGAAAGCCCACATCAGCAAGCCTGGAAAAGTCAAGAGGAGACTGATGTGACCCACAGCATTTGTGTTTTCCTTATGGCTGCACCTCCAGGCACCGAGTGTCTTTGGAAGGAAGCTCAGTAATGGCTGAATTAGGGAGTGCTCAAAACGACTCTGCATTCTAATTCTAATTCTAATGTGTGGTTTTTTTACTCAAAAAGGCTGAGAGACCTCCAGAGTTAGACAAAGGTCAGGTGTTCAGCCCATCTCCACCTCTGTGACTTTTCTCCTGTTGTTGGGCTCGGGGTTTTCTCTTTGGGAAGCAGATTGATGGTAACTGTACATCTATCCATATGATAAATATGGAAATCAGAATACCTTAAATTGAGCAGAAATGAGAGCAGAAATCAGAATACCTTAAATTGATGTGCCCCAAGGAACACAGCCCCAAGAAGCAATGCTGTGAGCTGACCCTCAGTGTGAAGCCAGGGTGTAAAAGACAGTCTGGCACTTAACCAGCTACAAAACAGGTTAGGACTGTTGCTTAAGGTAGCAAACAGAATAAAAAGAGCAAATAGAGAAGAGAAAGGAGCTGAAAGAGAAGGAATTTACATACAAATAAAAGCAGATGGAAATAGACTCTAGTAATCCCAGTGCTCTGGTTTACCTCATCAAATTTTCTCTCCTCACCAGACTGAGCAGAGATGAAGTGATATGGAATTGCATTGACACCTCCTTCAAGGCAGGGAGAAAAGCAGAGTGAATTCATACCTTTTTCTCTTGGATGGAGCCATTTTTACCCAAGTCTGCAGGGAACAACTGCATTTAAAAAAGGACTTGTGAGAACAATGAAGAATTGGAGGGAGAGTTCAGCCACTGAAATGGAGGCCAACCCACTGCAAAATGTCAGGGTTGATATTTTAGTTTTCTTCCAGTAGCTGCTGCTTTTCTCTTGGATATTGTTTCCCCTTCTTTTTAACAAATTCTCTTCCCTTACTTGGGTCCTGGGGTTCTCTCTGGGGTTTTATTAAGTGGTACTGGAGAGGAAAAATACTTGGGGACATTAACACCTCCACACCCCAGACCTTTCCCCTGTATTTGCACACCAGTAGCTACAGTGGCCTAGGCAGATCTCTGGAGAGGGAGAATGCAGAAAATCCTCCCTCCATGCAGCTACTGGTGGGCAGGTGGAACTTTTGATCAAAAGTCTGCAGAATTCTGATACTCTGCAGCAACATGCCGAGATCAGGCTTGGGTTAATGAAAGCAAGGAAACCAGCACTTAACTTCCAAATTGATTTCCATGGAGACACCCACACAGTAATAGTATTTGGACTTTTTTATTCAATAAAAGTTTGAGATATAAATAGTCTCCATTTGCTTAATATTTACAGTTGTAAAATATTTTAGGATAGCCTACCCGTCACCTGTCATTCAGCATCTCTATAAATGTCGTGAAAACATCATTGTGAAATAAAAACTTCTTATTTCCAGCCCACAAACCCTATTTCCACACACTCACCAAATCAAATCAGAGAGAAAAAAGGGGAGAGGAGGAGCTGGGGGGACGGGGAGCGGGAGGAATACAGAACAGCAGGCGACAATGCAGTACTTGCTACACAGTAGCAAAAGAAATGGGTACAAAATTTAGTCTGCTATGATGACAAGCTTCTCAGGACATTTGTTATGGACCAGCGTTGTCCAGTGCACTTCTGCAGGACCACTTGAAATCCAAATTCGTTTTCGTTGTTTTCCTGCAATTCCAGGCAGCGCTTGGATTTTCGGTTCTGGATAGGACCTCCCTGTGAAGATTGGGGCAAAAAGGAGAAGAAAAAGAAAAAGAAGGGTTTGTATTAAACACCAACCCTGTTGCATTGCTGCTGTGGGGTAAGACAAGTTATAGAACATTCCTGTGTCCATCTACTGTGAAAAAATTTCCAGTTAGAGACAAGGTAAGTGCTGGATTTGGAATGAAGGCTCCTTTGTCACAGGCTGGTTCAACCTCTGATGCAGTTTGCAGTAGTCTCAATTGCCTGGTTTCCATTTCAGCAAATGGGATTTCTGGAATTAGGCTGTGTTTCTGCCTCTGCATTTTAACCATAAGAAAGCGAAAAGCTTTCCTGTTTGCTTGAGTTCCCTGATTTTGTGGTTCTTCTGCACTTCTGAACACCAAAATAAGGCAAAACCAGCCATGGTATGCTGCATAAATGATAAAGTGCAGAAACTGTTTATTCCTTGAATACTGAAATGTCTTTTACAATCTTTTCTTGCTAATTCTCAGTATTGATTCTCAGTATTGATTCTGTTCAATTCCCAGCTTAATGCTGCCTTATTAAAGCCCTGCCTTCATTTTTGAGTTGCATCAAGCTTTAAATCACTGCTGTCACACAAATAACTATAGACCTCAATTACAATTCAATTGTCATGCAGGTGACATCAATTACATTCCCCCCTCTTTAAATCTGTTTTCAGTTGGTTCTTTCCTCCTCTCTCAGGTCTAAGGAAGGCAAGAGATAACTTGTACACATCAGTGCCTGGGAGGTTTCTTCCAAGACCCATGGAGACACACAGAGTAGAGGAATTGCACACGAGTCTGAAAGTGGCTTTCTCTAAAGCACCTTGGACTTGGGTGGAGAATTACTCTGGCTTGCTCTGTAGCTCAAAGCAGGGAGTTGGTGCAGATCAGTACACCTGAACTATGGGAAGAGCAGAAGCACTGAAATTATTTACAAAGTTGCTGTAAAAAACCCAAGCCAAGCACCCAATTCCATAAAAACCCCAGCACCCCATAGCTTTGTTCAAGTCTGTGTTATACCTTGCACTGTAAAGTCATCACAAACTGGGAAGGACATTGGCACAATCCCCACAGAAAGGCTGTGTGCTGTCCCCAGCCAAGGGCAGCTTGTGCCACTCAGTGCAGGTTCTGCTTCATTCACACAGGTGGCTGAGGGTCCCCTCCCATCCCACCTGTAGTGCTCAGCAAGAACTTTCTCTAAGATGGGACTTCTGAAACAGCATTTTGGGCCTGGTTAATGAAACACAGAATTAGGTTTGAAAGGTCCACATTTTAAATAGAGCTTTGGATAACAGGGGCCATTTCTAGAGTAATCCAGAAAAATTTGAAATGTGTGGCTCCCATAAATCCTCCTGGTAGGTCTGTGTGGAGCCTTGATAAAATTTCCACTGGTTACTTTACCAGGCAGGCAGGCTTGCAGAGGCATTTTAATACACCTCCATAATGAAGTGCTGAATGAACTGTATTTTCCCACTGCTGTGTAACTGTTATTGACATTTGTATTAATAACAGCAGCTAAATTCAGCTGTCTGGTGGGAGCATAGACTCCAAACTATCCAAAAGCAGCAATACTGCATGACATACAAGGAATTTGAAGAAACTACCATGAAAATTTTGTCATTCCTTGTTATATGCCATTTCTTGGCTTATCCTAGACACTCACACTACATCCCCCCCTCCACTAATCTCATTCCCCCATTCCCTTGGTTATTTTGGCCTTCTAGAGATCATTGTACTGAGGCTGATTTTTTTTTTTTTCCTCCAAGTTAATTTAGTGAGCTCTGAACCAGATTATTCACGTGTAAAACTCTGATGGATATTTTGGATATTTTCTCATTGTCAAAGGAACAGTTATCTTGTTTTCTTCTAGAATGACATTTCTATCCTTGAAGAAAGCTGTAGAGTGTGGTTTTCCACTGGGTAGACTCAGTGTTGCAGGGTCAGCTCCCTTGGTTTAAACTGGAATTGGGAATTACACCTTACAAGTGTTTCTGCCCAAAGCCAAAACCAAGATGAATTTCTTTGTGTTTTCAACTGAAGCTGGAGGTGCTGGTGCTGCTGTTAGTTATGTAAACTAGTTTTGTATCTTTCATTTATTGGTTGTCTCCCATCTGGCTTCTGGTGCTAGAGACATTCTCAGCTCAGAACCTGCACTGGAAGCTGAGGAAAGTTTTGTCTTGTTAGAAAACTAGCTTAGTTGGGTCCATTACTTGCCTGATTTCTGGACTTGGGATATGACTCTGTGCATGGCACTCTTGGGCTTCCTCTGTCATTTCTAATTTACTGGCATAAGGAGAGGAACAGAATTCCCTCTCTCCATTTTTTTTTTGTGAGCTACAGCACTAGGAGCTCTGTTAGGCAGAGGAAGGCACAGTGTTAGAACTTAAGGACTGCCATGAGGAGTTGGAATTTTTCTGCTTAATTCCCATTTGTTTCAGTGGTTAAGGGTTTTTTTCACTTGACTGGGCCCAAATGCCATGTGGATTTGGGGGTAGAGGAAGGAGGATGTTCACAGTGGAGACAATGTTTTTTTCCTTTTTTCTAAATGTTGTGCAGCAGACCTGGGTGTTATAGCAAATGTATTCATGAGAAACACTAACATAGGCAGCTACACAAACAAAGTGTAAACCACTCCTAAGGAAAAACCAACCAAGCAAGCAACAACAAAAAGAATAACATATAAAAAGCCCCCTCACACTCCTTCTGAAGTGCCCTCATGTGAAATCTGGCTTTTATTTAACAGAAACAAGTGAACTGGGAGACAAAAAGCCAAGGAAGCTCTTCTTGATGTGGGGAAAGTGCTCTGGCTGCTGGAAACACCTTGCTGAGTCCATTGGAGCTGCTGCTTGGAATCTAAAGGGACACCAAAATTAAGCAGTGCCTAATGTGTGTGAATTGGGCATTGGAGAGAGCACTGGTGCTTCCAGCAAGATGTGCTTTTTATAACCACAAAAGGGAAATGTGAAGGCTCAAGCCCTGTTAGGAGCTGCCCTAAGAGATGAGAGGCCACTGCAGAGCCACTGCTTCAGCCTGCAGAGTGGGTGCAGTGTACACACATTTTACTCAGGCTCGTTAAGAAAATTAAATCCTCCTGGAAGAATGAGGCCCAAACATCCTGCAAGTGCTCTGAAAGCCAGCAGGGCTGCACTCTGCCCCGGGGGCTCCTGTGACATCCAGCTGTGCTGCAGGTGTGAGGACAGGGCTGGAGCACAGCTGGATGGGCACTCCCAGCTCACCTCCCCAGCAGCTCCTCAGGGAGCTGGGCAGATCATTGCAATCCCCACAGCACCACTGGCTCCTCTCTGCACAGAGCCTGGAATGTGTCCTGCAGCAACGGCCTGGGATGCAGCAGGGAGCAGAGCCAGGACAAGCACTGCTGGCTCTCAGATCCACGGCAGCAGGGAGGCACAAGGGCAGTGCCTGGCTCAGCTCTGGCTCTGCTGCAGCTTTAGAACTGCTCTGAAGCACAGGGGGGAAGGTTTGTGTGGTGCTTACTCAAAATTCCCTGGTTTTTTTCTACTTAGCTGTGTTTGTTTCCACCCCTTCCTATCCCAATCCAAGGCTGGGACAGTGGTATTGTCCTGTCAGCTCTGGGTTGCTGACAGTGCACCTAATACAGCTTGCAAAGCCTGAACTAGTGAGCTGTGTAAGGATTAAAGCACAAGAACTGAGTAACTCCAGGAAAAGAAAAAGAGCAGGCAGGACTGAGGCATCAAAAGCTAACACTGTCTTTTGCTCCTCTCACTGGCTTGGCCTCCAAATTACAGCATCCCTGAATGGTTCCTGCAGTCTGTTGTCATCATTAGCATTTGGAACCCTAAAGCCAAATACAGGCAAAGGTGCCCTTTAAGTTAATTATTTTTTGCCTTTTTTTTTTTTACTAGTAAGCAGTTATCCAAACTTGTATAAAACTCTCCTAATTGGATTTACTTGGCAGAAGGGTTTATTGTGTTCCTACACTTCACGCTGCCCATCTGGGCTCCTTTCCCCACTCTAGGCAAGATGTCTGCTTTCCAATTTAAAGGCAAAAATTGATAGCCTAGAGTAGTGGCTTTAATCATGAAACATTAAACAAAATTCTGTAGGCTGAAAGAAGTTTCAAGAGGAATTCTGGGCACTTGAACAGAATTAGGATTAAGATCACTGATGATGAGAGACAGCTGGATGGCAGTAGGAGTCTCAAGAGGATAAATGAGCATGCAGGTCAAGTCTTCTGAAAAAAACAGACTGAATGTGGCAGCACTACCAGGTTTGGCTGAAAACTGCATTTTTTGCAAAGCAAACTGAAGCAATTCCTGTGAGGAGCACCAATGTTCTCAGCTCCTGCTGGTCCCCAGACACACAGAAAGCTGAAGGAGTGCTTCCTAAGTGTACTTTTAATGCTAACACTGTCTCAAGTCAGCATCCTGGCACGCAGAGTGGGAAGCAATGCTTTTGCCTCCCTTTAGAGTTATTGCACTTCCTGCATTTCTACTGAAAGGGGTTTCCTTCCCAGCCTGTCCCTAAAGCAGAATTTATCCAGTGATGTGGCACTTAGGGACACCACCTGACCTGCCTGCAAACCCTTGCAGTACCACATTGTGCAAAGCAATTAGACAGTTTAGCCATGCTGGTTTTTGCTGGACTGTTCTGTGGGATCTTTTTTGGTTTGCTGGGGGTGGTAGATGCACAGCTACCAAAGCTGATCACTTTGTAAGGGCTTGTAGAGAAGAGGGATGCTAAATGAGCACTGGAGGTGTTCAGCACTACTGAAAATCAGACTGATGGCTGTTTTTAAGGAGTTACTCTAAAGTGAACACTTTTCCTTCCAGAGTTTAAACCTGCTTTTTGCTCATCATATTAAAGCTCATGTTATTCTGTCTGAAAGAGAAAAAACATGCTTGCCTAAACATGGATATTTCAGAAAAAGGTCTTAAAGGGTTAATAAGTATATCCAGCCTCCTCTCACATACACTGTATAGATCATTGCATTCTCCAGTCTATTAATTTCCTATTTGGACCTCAATCAGTGACCTCAGATATTTACATGTTCACCCTGCCTTTTGAGGCAGAAACTCTAATCTTTGCTGCTGCTTTGATACATTTGAATCAAAGAATTGAGGTGGGGTGTATGAGACAATCTCCACTTCAAACAGAACACTTGATCTCCTCGTGCTTTTCCCCAGAACACTGGGCTACATTTTCAGTGACTGTTAGTACACCAAATTTAAATCTAAAGAAAACTACTCCAGTTATACAAGGCATTTCTTAGCTCTGTGTCATTCTGTACGGATGTGGGAGCAGTAAGAAAATGTTCATAGGAAGAAGGGAATAATTTATCCCATCCAGTAATTTATGCATTTCCAGTATTGCCTATTTCTTGGAAATATTGGATGATGTTATTTAGTTTAAATTTCTGCTTTTTAGCTGTATAAAGGATATAGATATAGAGGTAACTGATTAACTTATTGAATCCAAAGAAGTATGAAAAATTTTCCAACGCTGTGTCTAACAGGTGTGCTGTAAGTAAAGCAGGCTCTATAACATATATTTTGCTGTTCAGATCTTTCACCAATTAACTTGAGGTATTTTAATTGAAATATTTCTCCCTGAAGTATATTGATAGCTGCCCTTAGTCAAAGACATGCTTCCTAATATATTTTATATGAGTACTGTGAAAATAAGGTGCATTTAACTGCTTTTATGTATGTGAAGTATCATATACAACAGGTTAATATATGAAAAATATATTTTTATCTGTTCAGCAATTTGGATCATTATTTACAGGGTAGATAAGCAAAGGAGGATTTTTACAAGACTCACTTAAAATGTGAATTTATTTCTCCAATACTAAACAAAACTAATTATTATGTACAATGTAAACTGAAGTAGTGATATAATACAGATCAGCCAAACCATTTCTTAAGGGAAAAGTAAACATCTGTGCAATCATTTTCTGTTTTGTTGACTCTAGATTGGATGGTCTGATTTGCTTGCTCTCTCCAGGATGTAGAAATACACTATACTGTTAATTAAGGTATTAATATAAAAGCAATTAAACCTAGCACAAGGCTATGCAGCTTCATACAGAGAATGTAATTGGAATAGAAAATAAATTATAGAGATGCAGCATAAAAATCAGAAATGGAACACATGGATCTATACCTATCACTATATATATATTTCTCCACATATATTTTAAAAAAATCACAGATTTATAACAGGTTGCAGTCCTGTTAATAACAGATTAAGAAAATAATAACTTGAAAATAATGAAATTCAAGCCTTTACTGAAATACCAAGAAGTTCTTCAGGATATGATAGCTGGAAATGTGTTTCACTACAGAAAATTGGGATAAGACTACAAACCCAGAAGTTTTGGAGAAGAATACATTAGCCAGACAAAGATATTTTTCAGAAAGTAAACATGAATTATTACTCTATCAGCAGTGGCCAGGAAATCTTCCAGACATGCTAGAAAAACATGCAGAAACAACTATTCTAGGTGTATGATGTGATTTTTAAAATTAATTACTGAGCACTGTCTTGGAGGGGGGGGTGGCTGTGGCAGAGTGGCAAGCAGATTAAAAAGGGAATCCTTGATCCATACATAGCCCTGATAATTATGGCTAAATGCAGAATTTTCATTTGAATGCATCGTTTGGTTTTTATTTGGCAGCAAACCCAGAGGATGATGTGTTCTGTTGATCTTCTGAGAGCCAGGATTACCTAGCAAGGTGTTTGTGGGAAAGGAAGGACTGGCTTGATGCTGTGCAGATGAGGATGATGTGCTGGGTTTTTCTCACCACAGCTGTCCTGAGTAACCAGTAACAGGACTCAGAATTAATTGCCTTTTTGGGACCCTAAAGGAGAAAGCTGCAGAGGTGCATGCTGGTGAGGGATGATTCACAGATTGGTGTTTCTGATTTCATTTTCCTCATCACTAAAGGGGATGATGTTCACACTTTTGTGTCTTCCTTTGCCCCTAATCTGCCTGCTTGGCCTCCTTGGTAGCATCCAGAAAACTCCACATGCAGAACCCACCACATTCAGTGCTCACTGCCTACTCAGTGCTCCAACTTTGATACTCAAGTACTAAATCAGAACTTGAGATGTGTTTCTAAACTAGGTCAGTTCACAGCAACCACTACAACTGCTGCATTTCATACTCCCTCTAGTAGGAGAGGAGTTGGATATAGGCACATCCTGCATTTTAAACCCCTCTGGAGTTGTGTATGAGACTTGACCTATTGAAAATATCCAAAGTTAATGCTTTGCCCAGTGTTTTCTGCAGGGTAATTCTTCTCTAACTAAAACCCAGAATTCTTTACTTTCTTTTCATTTATTGTGCCATGAACAGCTGCTTGTGAAACAATACCTTGATACAACCAAGAAAAAAACCAGGAGTGCTGGAGGCATTTGCTTTATTTGTTTTAAGACTGCATTTTGTGAAAAGCTCAGAAAAGTTATATTTTTCATTCTGAGATTACATAAATTATTTCTGCAAACAACTCAGGCTTGATTCATCTGCTGTGATCTAGGCTGGCTTCAAGATGTCTAAAGTGTAAGAGAGAGGAAGGCAACAAAGATGTTTTGAAGTGTGATGGGCTATTCAGCTGGTGGGGAATTACAAAATACAGTAACATGAAATAAAAACAGGATTTTGCTTAGTAGGGGAATGAAAATTAGTGGGACCTGCCTTTAGTGTTCAAAAGTATGCATACCTGTGAATAGCAGTGAGGAGCTGGTAAAAAAAGGAGTGTTAGATTAAAAATTTGCTACAACTCTTGGTGATTTATCAGAGTACAGGACAGCTGTGGAATTCATTGTCTCAGTGTTCAGTGACTGGATGTTTTTGAGAGGCTGAGTTAACTTTAAGAGTGCTGATAACCCTTCTTAGGCACGCTGAGATGATCATTCAGACAAATCAAGCCTCAATCTTCTCGAAGAGAGCAAATCAGGGTCAAGAAGGGAATCCTCCTCTTGCACTTACAGCTCCCAGCAGAGCTCATTTCTGTGAAACAGCAAGCCCTGACCATTGCCTGGGGCAGTCTTCTGGATCAGGTAATTAATCCAGTTAATTAATTTTGTGATCTGTGATGCAGCAAACTGTTTAGTCCTAGGTTTTGCCTTCCTGTTTGGTTTTAATGAAAGCAATCTCACTGTGGTACATAGAATTACAGAAGTGTTTCAGTGGCAAAAGACCTTTTAGATCACTGAGTTCAGCCATTAATTCAACACTATCAGCTACATAACCAAACCAAATCATGTCCCCAAGTGGCACTTCTAGGTGTCCTTTAAATATCTCCAGGAATGGGGGCTGCACGACTCCCCTGGGCAGCCTGTTCCCCTGCTTGATAACCCTTTCCTGACATCCAGTCTAAACCTCCTCTGGCACAACTCAAGGCCATTTCCTCTCATCCTAGTGCTGAGAAAAGAGACCAGCACCCACCTGGCTACAACCTCCCCTCACACAGAGCAATGAGGGCCCCAGGAGCCTCCTTTTCTCCCAGTAAACACCCCCATGCCACCAGGATATTCTCTGAAAAATCCTCTTTGCCCAGGATTTTCTCCTGGGAAGCTGAGAAGCCTCAGAGAGGAATGAAAACAATAATTGTCTGCTTGCTGCTCCTGTGTTTGCTGCTTTGGGATGTG
>JAYDZK010000268.1:4614341-4632357 GCA_034509185.1 Euphonia xanthogaster
CTCTTCCGATCTGCACAGGGGACAGGGACAGGGACACTGACACTGGGGACAGGGACACTGGGCACAGGGGACAGGGACACTGAGCAATGGGGACAATGACACTGGGCACTGGGGACAGGGACACTGAGCCCAGGGACACTGAGCCCAGGGACAGGGACACTGAGCACTGGGGACAGAGACACTGAGCAATGGGGACAGGGACACTGGGGACAGGGACACTGAGCAATGGGGACAGAGACACTGAGCAATGGGGACAGGGACACTGAGCACAGGGACACTGAGCACAGGGACAGGGACACTGAGCCCTGGGCACAGGGACAGGGACACTGACACTGGGGACAATGACACTGGGCACAGGGACACTGAGGACAGTGACACTGAGCAATGGGGACAGGGGCACTGAGCAATGGGGACAGGGACACTGAGCAATGGGGACAGTGACACTGGGGACACTGAGCACTGGGCACAGGAACACAGAGCCCTGGGGACAGGGACACTGGGGACAGGGACACTGGGGACAGGGACACGGGGCACTGGGGACAGGGACACTGGGGACAGGGACATTGGGGACACTGAGCACTGGGCACAGGGACACTGAGCACTGGGACACTGACACTGGGGACAGGGACACTGAGCACTGGGGACAGGGACACTGAGCACTGGGGACAGGGACACTGGGGACAGGGACACTGAGCAATGGGGACAGGGACAGGGACACTGGGCACAGGGACACTGAGGACAGGGACACTGAGCCCTGGGGACAGGGGCACTGAGCACAGGGGACAGGGACACTGAGCCCTGGGCACAGGGACACTGAGCCCTGGGCACGGGGACACTGGGGACAGGGACACTGGGGACAGTGACACTGGGGACAGGGCCAAACGCTGCTGAGCTGGTGCTCTGTGCCAGCCCTTGGTCCCACGGGAGCTGCTGCAGGTGCCAGCAGTGTCCCTGCAGCTGCTGCCCACCAAAAGCAGCTCCCAGCCCGAGGTTCTGCTTCCCTCATGCTTCATGATGCCCAAGCAGCTTCCTTCACACCACGTTTCAAATCCTATTTTACTAAAATTCCGACCTTTTCCTGCCATGCAATTCCTGCCTCTATCTCCTCTGCCTTGTCTCATTTCTGATCACTTACTGGGTTTTTTTGGCTACAAGCTCTAACTTTGTTCTGATTAAATGAAAAAGTGGTGAGACACACTGAACTAGGTGAGCTGTCAAACACCTAGACAACATTCCAGCATAAAAGTATTTCCAAAACAAACACTTCCCTAAGAGAACACTTGACAAACAGCCTGAACAATAAAATTCATGAATGCCACCCAGTTGATGGGACTCTTTTCTGGGTTAATTTACATCATTTGACATAATTACTGTTATAAACACTTGAAGAAGCTTTGCAAGCAAGAATGCCACCAAAGCCTACATTTTATTGGGTCTCATTGCATTTGGCAGCTGTACAAAACTGTGGAGCATGGAAATGTGCTCAGATAGATCCTGATTATACAGACACACACTGCAAGCTTTGAATGCTCAATGCAAGTTTCTGAGACCAGAGGTGGTGATTCCCTCCCAGTGCCTGCCCATCAAACCACAACTTTGTCCACAAAGTAGCAGTGGACATCTGGCTGCCTGACTCCAACTGCCTGCAACTGAAGATAGCCAGGGAATTTTAAATTTTAAAACCAAAGTGAAAGATAAAATGAAGAAATCAAGTTTGATATATATATATGTGTGTCTATACACACACTTCTGATCTAAAAGATGTGACAATAATTAATTAATTAGTTCTTTAATTGATCTACAGAAGCAAGGAGTCCCCTCACTGAGGATAACCCCATCTTCTACTTTTGGCATCTGCAATTCCCTCATCTTTACACAGTACAGGGGAGGAGGAGGACAGTGTTGCCTGATTGCTATTTTTTCTAAAAGCTGTACAGTTTTCAATCAGCCAGACTGCTGTCCATGTCCCACCACAGATTACTGTGGGGCCTCTCAGATTGTAGTGTTTCCTCATTCAAACTCATTTACCATAAATGTCTGTCAGGAAAAACACAGATTTTTGTGCTGGTCAGGGAAATCCAGTGCAATGGGTTTATCCTACTTTGGGTGGTCAGTCTGTTTCCTGCTCCCCTTCTGAGACACGTCCCCCCTTGCCCTGCTGTATTTTCATGTGCCTACACCATCAGACATCCCCATGGAATGGCTCGAGAGCCCAGAGAAGTCAAAGCCTAGCTGGAGCTAAAGGAAAGTGCTACAAAAGGCTACAACCAGCATCCACTTTTGAATTAACAGTTCACAAGTTTCAAAGCAACAAAAGCATCAGTAGGACACTCACAGCAGTCCTGCTCACTGCACACAGGGAAAAGAAATACCAGAGCTTTTTAAAAGTAATGAAAAGAGTCTTTTTAGAGAGAACTTCCAAGACAGTCACACAAATACATCTTTTCACCAGGCTAAATGGGTGCACCTCCAATGGAGTTCATCAGTTGATCTTGGCAAGCCCTGATTGCATTCATGAACTTTCTTCTAACTTACAGAATGTACCCCCTTGAGCAATAATGCCATTTTAATTGTATTGGGCCTTAGCAAAAATCCTTTTTGAACACAAAACTTTTAATTCTTTCATTTGTCTCTTAATTTGTCATGAAGAAACAAGTAACCAGCTTTCACTTCTCTCAGGGAGATGCTCCTTTGCAGAAGGAAGAGAGAGGCCATAGAGTGGAGTTTACCAGAGCTGCACCTTCCTTGAGAGATTGTAGCTGGAACATGGAACTGCAACAATCCTAATACTGCTAAATCCCATTTTTAAACATTTTAATAGCTGAATTATCAAGGCCTTCTACTGCTGTCCCCTGCCCCCAGAGTAAGATCTAATACATAATCAGTATTATGAAATAGCAGTAGTATCCTGGAGTAGAAAGCATTAATTGTCATCAAAACTTGGGGGTAGACAGTGCAATCACTGGATAGGTGGGCCATGCTAAAATGTTACTGAAATACTCTTCAATTGTGATTATACTTTTTAGAAATGGTATTAAAAATCAAGTGCAGAGCTGGATACAGTGAGGCTCCCCTCATGAAAAGACTGGTGTTAAAATTTGTGAGAAGATATAATTAAAACTTTGCCCTTGAGTGGCCAATTTAGGGATTGAAGATCTGTTGCTTGAGAGTTACCTCCTAAAGACCTAGACAGCTTCCAAGTATAAATACAAAATAAACTAATACTATGCTTTGCTGATTAATGTCCAGAAACTTTCTGCACTTTCTGATACTAACTGTATTACAAATGCCCTACAGTATATGGATAATGGCTATTAAAGAAATTATTGAGTTGGCAGAAAAGATATTTGCAGAAAAGATTCTGCAAATCCACATGGATGTTACAGAAAAATTAAATGCAGGGGAAAAAATTGTTTCTGATGGTGAGCCTCAGACTGGGGGCCAGAGTTCCCAACTAGATTTGTTGACTCAAACTGCAGAGGAGCAACTGTGATACCAGGCAAACTCACAGGAGCTAGGACATTTGCCCCAGAAGCTACATGGTGCATGTGTTTTAGAAAGGAATGTCATTTCATTTCACTGATTCACCAGCGTGCCTGCACCTGACATGGCAAAGTTCCACTGTGTTAAACTCACCTTGGGAAAAACTCATCTTTCTTTGAAAAACAGAATTTGACTGTCTTTGGCTTCCAGCCACTGGAACCTGTTTTGTCTCCAGGGTAACCTATACCCCTCTGTGAGATCACTGAGATGCCTTGAGTCACCCTGCCATTCCCTCTCAGCTGAACCAGAGTGATCTCCCTAAGTGCTGGGTGGCAGAGCCTTTTTTCTTGCCCCACAGCTCTTGTGGCTTCTTTACTCTCCCTCATGTTTCTAAATCAGTCATGAATGCAGACACCAGGCCTGGCCTTGGTGTCCCACCAGCATTCTCATCACTATGAAAGCACCTCTCAGCCTTCCCTTGAGCCTTTCTGCATCTCTCACACACACTCACTCACCTGAGCCTTTGTAAAAAAGAAACTGCAGAACAAGCTCATTAAGAGGCTGTTACCACCAATGATCCACTATCACCATTTGTGAGTAGCTACTTCTAAAAAAAACAACCAAACAGATTTCTGTTCCTCGCTCCTAAATAGGTTTCTTTGCATTTGACTCCCCTGAAATAACCTTTTTTCCCACCCCCCATAACAGCACTCTGCCTTAGAAACAAGTTATTAATGGCAAGCTCAGAAAATACAATACAAATTCTGTACCCTACTGAGGTAGCTGACATGGGGATCAAAACTAAACTTGCACAGAGCTTCCAGGCTCTGTGCAAAGCAAGCCAGGAGAAATCTGGTTCTGTTCTGCTAATGAACAGATTACTCACACTCCAACACAGAAACAGAGCTTTGGAACTTTCTGAAAGGGCTGCTGGGTAAGAATTACCTGAGTAAATTGCCAGTAAAGCTTCATTCTCTTGGCTTTGGCATAATTGCATTCAATGAGCCTGGGCCTGCTGTTCACATCCACCAGGCATCTGTTGTCATCATCGTCGATGGTGGGGCTCAGCACACCCACGTGGAGCTGCTGACTGCTTGTGTAATAAACATTCTGCAACAGGAAGCACAAACAGGATTTGTGGCCTCTACACAGGAGCAGCACTTTCACCCAAAAGCTAATGGCAAAGAGAAAGGTGCTGAAGAGCAGTAGGCTGACCCCATAGTGGCTTTTAAATCATCTCCTTTCATGCAGGAAGCAACACAACGCTTTAAAAGTTGGTCTGAATTAACAATTAATTGCTTAAATATTGGTTAAGTATGTAAGAGGAAATATGCAAATACAATTGAATACTGAATAAAAGTCATCATGTGACTTTTTACTCCTGTTTTCTGTGCTCATACTGAGGCTCTTCAGAGAGGAAGACAGACACTCTGGGATTGGCTTGAATATGGCCACCAGCTCTGATTAGACTATTTCATCTGAGGTAAAAAAAGACAACAGCAGCACAGGAGTTCAGAGCATCTCAGTCTTTCATAGGACAGACAGAAAGATAAATTAAGGCTTTCTGCAAACAAATGCTAAAACCCACACTTGAAGCAGCTACCATGTAGAAAAAAAAAAGTTGTTAGCAACTGGTGACAGATACAGACATGAAAGAGAATAGAATGGGCACGTTTCAAGGCATTTGCTCTCATTTTACTTTTTATATGTCAATACACACAGATACAAGAGACAAGGAAAAGGGACAGACACTGGCTGCTCTGTATTTCTAGCAAAGAAGGGCCCTCAAAGGCCTCAGGGATTACACCTGGGACTAAAGACATGAGTTTATTATGTTATACAAATTTCTTTCTACTCTGTTTGACTACAAAGATTCTCTTCCACATATCTCTGTAGTCAAACAGAGTAGAAAGAATTTGTATAACATAATAAGGAAGAAAGAAAAAGAAGGGGAAGGATGGAGGAGGATGTGTCCTCTTCCAGATTGGCAGGTTACATGTAAGCCCAGGAAGGTGACACAGGACTATGCCAGAATTGCTAATCACAAATAGAATTTATTTTGCTAAAATCAGACCTTTTTCATGAAAGGACCATGAGAAAGATGAAATGGAAACATCATGCTGATGTCTGTGATAACTCAGGGGTGGCAGTCACAACAGACAAGAGTGGACAGAATTAATGCCCCTGTCATTTACTGTAGCTATTCTGTTTGTCTGCAACAAAAGGGAAACTGGACATTATTCCAAGTGTATTTGGGAATCTTTCTGGTGGCCAGATTTTCCTGGTATGTGTTTGTTGTTGGTGTTGTAAATTGTTTTATGTGTGCGTGTTCTCACTTCTGAAAACTCTGGTAAAATCTGAGAGAAAGCAGAAAAAAGCAGAACAAGCCAGGTCTGATGAAAGATTTTTGAGCTTCATGTAATAAATAAATAAATGAATGGAATGCTGGAAGTAGTCAATGCAGGGACTGAATGCAATCACAACAAATGGTGGTGTCTGGGGCAAGACTGCATCCCTGGTTTACCCTCCTGTAACGCTGCCAGGGCAGATGGAACCTGCCAGAGCTGCATTAAAGTTAATTAAGTTGCCATTAATGGTTTAGACTAAGCCAAGGTTCTGCCCCCTTAATGAAGTTTCATTGTTTTCACCCCACAGAAACAACAACAAGCCTGAGCTGGCTGAAGTGAGGTCAGTGAAAGTTTTAAGAGGCTGAAAAGAGAGAAGCTGAATAATTCAGTCATGTCCTACAGGAGGAGAGCAGGGTAATCCAAGGAGCTGGCAGAGCACATTTCCAGAATGGATGGTTATGATTGAAGGAAACTGCAAGAGCTGTGGCAAGATCACACTGCATCCACAACTCAGGTTATTAACATTCCTGCAAACAAAACTGATGCCTCAGAGAAACATTTAGAATGCACTTTCTAGACAGGCCTGGAGCATTTTAGACGTGTATATGATCTATTTAGACAACTTTTTTTGGAGAAACTGATGTAGTGACTGAGCAAGGCTGTAAGATCAAGATGATCTTAAAGGGGATTGCTAGCACACCCTACAGATGAACTTTTTGTTGCAGCTCGTTTACCTCTTACCTGAAATTACTACTAGAAACCATAAAGGGAAATTGTTGGATATTTAAATGTTTAACTAATAGGAAGGGATGTTTCATTTCAGCATGTTGTCACTACAGAAAACATGATACAAGAACATAAAGGGGAGGGGGGCTGCATTTTTTTTTCATAGTGATACGTATCAGTCACTGGAAACATGAGCAGGCTTGGCTGTAACTCTGAAAAGTGCATTCTGTGGCTTAGGGTCTGCACAGTGTGCCTGCAAACCCTGGTGGCTGAGCTGGCTTTCATCAGCTCACACACCTCAGCCTTCTGCAGCAAAGGCTGCAGGTAATCATTTCACCTCCTGGAGAGCCAGAGCAAAGCCAGTTCACACCGCAGCTCTGCCAGCCTCCTCTGGTGGCAATGCAGCAATGGCTCACCCTGAGCCTCTTCATGGGCAGCAAAACTGCACAGAAGCACAACAATCCAACACAGATTTAATTAGCAGGTTGCTAATTAAGAGAGCCTAGCTGCTAATGTAACTGTGTTTTTCATTGTGGGCCAGTTAGAAAAAGAGGTGAGAAATCCTGAATGCTCACCCTGTGTTGGGCAAGGCCCCTTTCAGCTTGGTAAGTGGCATAAGCTCAGTGTGAAACAGAACGTGGTAGGGTGGTAGCCAGCCCAGCAAGGCTCTTCCAAGCTGTTGCTTTGCTTATCCAGTAATGTGGACAATATTTAACTGTTCTGTGTATCATTACAAACAGTTTACTCTCTTATGCAATACAAATCCATTTCTTATTTCACTTCAGAATTTAAAATGTTGCACAGCTTTGCAGCTTTACTGCTGTGTTTTCTACTGGAGAAATCAAATCAAAACCACAAAACCTCTAAAAACTCAATTTGAGCAGCATGCTAGCCATCAGGAAGGAACTGGTTTGGGTTGCACTTGGCCAGAAAACTCTTCTTAAAACCTACCAACAGCCCCTGGTTCCTCTCCTGACCCTGAGACTTGAACAGTCCCTGCACTGAGAGAGCACAATAACAACTCTGTTGGGATGAAGGGAGGAGATCCATTTGGTAAAAGAGAATTAACTATTGCTGATGACTTTTCTAGTCTGAAACCTAAAGCTACTAAACATGAAGCCATGGTAAAGCCTCCCTTTAAACAATTTCATATATTCAAAATACTTTAATGGCTTTCATACAAGACCTTCCTGTTTCTATTTCCTTACTTGCATTTTCCAAAACACTTTTTGAAGGTTTTTTTGTTTTGTTTTGCACTTTTGTTCGGGTTTTTTGGGGTGGGTTTTTTGTTTTTTTTTTTTTGGTTTTGTTATTTTTGGGGTTTTTTGTTTAAGGATGGCACACAAATTAGTTGTCTGGAGCAGGCTGTAGGAGATTACCTGAGTTACATGAACTGAATTACCCTCTCAAAATGTGCATGTTAGCTATGCACACTATGCCTTTTTTCTTTAAACATATTTTAACTTGACCTTCAGGTAAAGTTTGGCCTTACAGATTAAAACCATGCTCATGCTTTAACATCCTGTAGCAGCATAAACACACAGCTTGCACTTGTCATTTAAACAAGCTGTTAAATACATCCTCCCTCTTCAGGAGGATGCTTTCAAGAAGCATCAACAAGCACACAAGCTGTTTTGCAGTGCACTTCAGCACAAAATGGACAATTGAGGCACTCTTGTTTAGAACACTTGAAAAGATACAGGTGAAATGCATTTCACTGGCACATTTGTTCTACAATATTGCAAACATTGCCATCAACCAACACAACAGGGCAGGGACTCTGCAGTAATTCAGGGCAGTGATTTGTTGAACAACCACTCCAGTACTGTCCTAGAGGTCCAAATGACTGAACACTAAATATGAACTGCTAAATTGTTGGGGTAACTCTGAAAATTTTACTTGGAAATTGGACTTTTCATTTGAGCTATAACAGCAAATGTCACAGCAGTGCTTGGTCAAGGGACTAAACTTTAGACAAAAATTTATTTCCATCCACTGAAGTCAAGACACTTGCTGTATGCTGATTTACAGCATCCATTCCAAGTTCCTGAGCACAACAAGCACACATTTTCACAGCCCCATCAAACACATAATCCCGGAGGAGCTACTGAATTTCCACAGGAAGAATCCTGCTTGAATATTGGTACCAAAGCACCAGGTAACAACTCCCTTTGTCTGAAACAAAATAGGCCTCCTTACATTTCATTACTCTGCTCTAGCCCACAGCATTTTACCATCTTGCTTTTCCACTACAGCAGCACTGATGTACAGCTATGTCTCCTGGGCACCTGGCAGGGAGCACTTCTGTTCAGGAAATCACTCAGCTTTGACAAAAGGCACTTCCCTTCTCAAAAAGTGAAGCTGCAAGCATTCAGCATCACTGTCAGTGAGAAACTCTTGAAAATCCTGGGAAGGATTTGTGACCCACAAAGTCTCAGAGTCAACGTGTGCCCTGAGCCTTGGGCACTGCCACCTCTCCTTCAAGCACCCTCCCACCAGCTGGGTGAGTGCCATGCACACAGGCACAGCCTGACTCTGGAGGCTGCCTGCTTCCCTTGCAGGTCCAGCTGCATTCAGGGACCTTCCCTGGAAGCCTGGGGCTCACAGCAGACTGAAGTGATGGGAAAGAAATTCTTCCATCAAACCCCTGGGTTTGCAGCAAGCAAATGAATGAAGTCACAGAGGTTTCCTACCTGGGTCTGAAGAGAAGCACACTGGTTTCCTCCAAAGCATGACAGAGGTGTCTGCCACAAGGCTCCTGTTCCAGTCTCTTTTGTGTTCCCAAAGACCAGCCTCCTAACTAAACTCTTCATAAATAATCTTCCCCCAGACTGCAAAATGTGGCGATTTCTTGTAAATTGTTTCTAGTATTTTTAATATCTGCTGGGAAACGTGGCTTGCAGATACCCTCTTATCTCCAAACTGGCACCTTCCAACTGAGGGACCAGTTACTCTGCAGCTTTCTTGAATTTATTTTACTAGAAGTGTCCTGTCTAAAGCCATCGCTTCATTTCCGTTTGCTCTACCCAATAATCTCTCTGTCTGTTCACATTAAGACAAGCAAACTGAGATTGGTATCACATGAGTAAAGCTAATAAAATGGTTCCCCAAATCCTCATGTGAGGTGAAAGTGTGAGGTTTAGTCAAGGCATACTTGTTTTTGTTAAACAATTTATCTTTTTTTCTTAAGAAAAACATTTATTTGTCCTGAAAAAAGCTAGCTAAAGGATAGCTAAAGGATTCATGAGAACATGAATGAGTGGTAGTTGAGAGCTGCACAGGATTCTCAGGAAATCATCATAATGACCAAGAACTATTAGAGAAAATTAGGTGTTTAAATGCTCTCCACACGTGCATTTCAGGTGAACTAGTTTGCTCAATGTTATTTTTTTTCTATTCCATATTCTAAGCTTAGCCTTTCCTATGAGCTTGCTGCACTATCAAGAAAGCTTACAGTACTGCAATGCAAACAAGAGGTGTGTTCAGTACTGCTACTCAGACCAACTCCAGAAGTCAGGAGAAGCAGCTTCACCCTTTATTTGTCATTGCTCCAAGCCATACCCTTGCTCATTTTTGGGGAATGCCAGGACTCCCCTCTCTATGATGCAACCTCATGTGGCAAATCAGCAGGGAAGAGAAAATGGAGAGTTTATGCTCGGGGTCAGTCCCCCTCTGTTACATTCAGAACAAAGGGTCTTTTGGTCCTTCTTTTCCACCCATCTCCTCCGAGACAAATTCTGCTTTCAGCCCTAATCTTGAAATATCACTTGCACAGCCCTCTCACTGCCCAAGAGCTCATCCTCTGCTCAGCTAGTGCTCCCTGAAAAGCCCTGCACAGGGCACACACAGCTGCCAGGGGGCATGGAGGGAGCACAGCACAAAGCAGAGCTGAGCAAGGCTCAACAGCAGAAAACAAGAGTCAGTGATTTCTAGAGCTGAGATAATGTATCTGGAACCTAGCAGTGCATGTAGAATACTTCCTTGCTGATATTCGAGATCTATGCCAAGTTTTGGTTGCTTCTGTTTTACACAGGGGGATGATGCCAAGCACAATCCACAGAATTCCCTCCTGTACTTCAGCTCTAGCCCAGCCTGGTCAGACAGAGCAGGACCAAAAGGCTGGGACAGACCTCACTGGTACAGATCAGCCACTCAGTCACTGCCTGCCAAGCTGAAAGGTGCTGCTGCTCTTTCTGAAAATCACCAACTCGACTGCCTTGGCAGGTTTCCTGTAGGGCTGCAAGGATAATTTTGGTGCAACACTCACATTTTGTGTGCTGTGTTGCAGCAGTGCAGAACACACCTAAATCTGCCACAGGAGAAATTAAACCCAAGGTAATTCAACCAACATTTTTTTGCCCAGTGAAACTATTTCAAACACCTACACAAGATAAAATCATCCCCATGATGCTGTAGAGTACAGGGGAGGGTAAATGAGCTCTGCTTACTTGGACAGAAATGCACAGCTTTGGCCTTTTCAATGATGTCATGTAGAACTTCTGTCCTTGAGAAGTTTGCCCTAAAAGTTCAAATTGTGATTCCCAGTGCAATTAACACTGAAATTCCACTGACTTTGAGTGTGATGGGATTTTTGGCTCCGAGTTTGTTATTAAATGTTGAAAAGCCACCAGACTTCATAAAGACTTCAGAGCTGAAGTGAATTGCCAGCTGCAGTAAATTATTCATAGGAGCTGGTTTATCATGTAGCAAAAAATTACACTTAGATGTTCAACTTAACACAAGATGATTATCTGAAGGATAAATTGCCAACTCCCCACTGTAAGTTTAGAGCAATACATCCCAATTTTCAGGCTGAAAGCCATTTGTAATCCTTATGGCAATGTTCCCAGATGAAATCACGCTGGAGACTGGTACATGTCTCTGCATTTATAATGAGCAAACTTAATGCTCACCACCAGCAGTATTTATTTGCTACTTTGCCTTTGGCATAATAACTGAGGGATAAGAAGCCTGATTCACCACTGCTTTATTCCATCTTTGAACCATATTTTTTTCCAAATGAATCCACGAAGTCATTTATTGTCAGGATTAATATATTAACATATTAGGTCCAAAGTCTCATAGCAGATTCATACTTGACTGTAACTCCAGCTAAGGAGCAGTCTGGTGAATTCCAGTAAATCCAGACTTAGCTCCCATTGCCTTTACTGTTTGTATTGTTCCTGATTCCTATTCTGGCATTTCTTGCTATGTAAATACATCAGAAAGGAAGAGCTTTCCAACCCTGATTAGAAAATGCCCAACAGAATCCAAGTTCATTCTGAACAACACAAAACATATCCATCACTAAGATAAAAATCAAGTGTTTTCCCATTTACTATTCATGGAGGAAGTGGCAGAGGAGAGAGGCTGTGTTGTCCTGTAGCAACAGCCTCTCTGTGCCTTGTGCTGCCCTAAAACACTGCTGAGGAAGGAAATAAATGAGAACACTGAGAATTACAGAAAGTTCCCCTAAGCCACAGGTCGGCCCTCAGAAGATTCATGCTGGTTTTGGAGGCAGGTTTTCAGCCTGATAATTCAACTTTAAACCCATTATGATGATACTTTATCCATGCTGAGGACCAATGAATCTCGCCTCAATGAAGAACTGACAAACAGGTCTGCTATACCAAGTGCAGCAACACCTTACCTTAGATTTTAATGGTATTCAAGTGAGATTCACTATTTCACTTCAGTGTTCAGATTTGTATCTACTGAATGAAGGCACCAGCATACTGATCATCTGACCTGCTTGCTCTTCTTCATGTCCATGCACTAATTGAGACCTGGACTCTGAGCGACAATATTTGATAGTAATAAAACCAAGGTGCTCAAAAACTTTAAATAATACAGTGTGGTGCTAGAAATACATGCTTAAAAACACAAACATGTTAACATTTTGATAGAAAATAGACAGGTACTAAATGCCAGACCTTTTCTTTTTAATTTAAATTCATGAACTCATATTGCAGTGGAATACCTAATTCTGGTATTGCCTACTTTGGTATTCTGCTTTGGTTTTATTTTAAACAAGCAAACAAAAATCCTATTACTTAAGCTCCACTTTTTAAATGGAATAAAGCTGTCAATCATGGGTTTTATATATGCTCTCAGTATTTACTGCCACAGTTCTCCTAATTCTGGTAAGCACAGAATTAACAGGAGCTGGATAAATTAAAATTTACTTGATTTGGTTCCTAATGTTTCTCTGGGTTTTGCTCTTTTCTCTGCACAAGATCTCTACATCTCTTCCACAAGAAAAAAAAAAAAAACAAACATCAAAAAATCCAGAACCATTCTGGCATCTGTGTCCTGCTTTTTTAAAAACATGTTGTCTTATGGCTCCTGTGACTTGGACCTCACTGCAGTTTCCTTCACCCTTCCCCACTGATCTCTCTGTAAACTGCACATTTTTCTTGGTGGATTCCTAAAGAACCCCATGTCTTTCTTACCCTGTTTTCTTTTCCTTCAACACACAGCCACCAGGAAACAAACAGCCTTTGTTTCCATATGCTGATGCACTGCTCCATCCTTTAAAGCAGAGCTGACTTCCAGGCAAATTAAAATCTGAGCTAGTTCACTGCCATCTCTGTGTAAGCATTTGGTAGCTCAGCATCAAGAACTTCAAAAGCAGGGGTTTTTTACCTTTTCATAGCTAGACCTCCAGATTAGAATGGGCACAGTCATGCTCAGATAATTCTGTGTTTATATAAGGCACATCTTCACCTTGAACCTCTTCCCAATCATCAAATCTTGCCATACAGCCTATTTTTCCTGCAATAAAATACAACTTTTCAACTTAAAATTGACCCTTTCTGGTTTCCTCACTGATGGCAAGATTCATGCCCGCTTCAAATCCCTCCTGAATGCTTCTGAATTTTGGTTTTCAGGCTGCCTTTCTGAAAGCCAATATCTTTTCTCTTGTTCTGCTTTTCCACACGGCTTAAACTCGCTTGTCTTCATTTTCAAAGCCCTTCTGAACCCTTCTCATGTTACTGATCAGCCAAACAAGTATTATTAGCTTATGATCCAGCTCCTAATTGCCAGCCTTCACTGTTCTCTGCCCATTCCACAGAATTTCCCAAATGTTCAAAAAAAAAAACAACAATAATTTTAATTTTTCTGATTAATCCAAGAATGCTCTGTCAGAACTTCCTAGCATTCCCTTCTCCTCTCCCTGTTTCTAATTACTCTGTAGGCTTTAGCTCTTCAAGTCAAGGGTTTTATTCTGAGGTTGGAGAGCACTTGATATAAAAGACATCTGGGTAATTATTGGAGTGCCTAGAACTGCAATAATAAGCATAGCAACAAAAAAGATGCAGTGCCTGGGATGTATCCTGTAGCTTACCACCCCTCAGAAAGTGGTTCTTCTAGTGGTATGACCTTCTGAGAGTTTTCTAAAAAAAATTGTGTTATTTTTACCACTATTGTTTTCTAAACTAATTTTGATGAATTTTTTTGTCTACAAGGGGTAAGTTAAGGCAAATTACAACCAAATGCCACACCCTCTCAAGCTGCTCTACAGCAAACACCTTGATCTCAAGGGTTTTGAGGTTCTTGCTTGTTTGTTTGAGGTTTTCAGTTTGTAGATCCATTTAGTTTTGCTTTGCAATCCAGCCCTGTCATGTTTAATTTTGTATGGCAGTAAGCAATGACTGTGGATACAGAGGTCCTTTAATTCCTCTTGTGTTCCACAAGTGCTGTAATTTTTCATCATTTTGTGACAGGAACAAAGGAGGGTGGTTACTGTACAACTCTGGGAGAATCCCCAGCTCCCTACAGGTATATCTTAACACATAAGCCTGTTCTTTCTCCTGGCTTCACTGAAAGGAATCACAAATCTGTTTCTAAGATCAGATGAGCCAGTCTCACCCATTCTTAGAACCATGTCTGCATTAGATGTCAGCTTCCCAGAGGTACTACATTGACACCAACACATGCAAATTCAAGAAGAAAAACCTCTAAAATGTAATTACTTTTTGTGCTAAAGACAATAAAATAAAGACATTAAAACTTCTACACGGAAGTGAACACATTTTAACCTAAATGGGCTAGTGGCAATCTCTCTTTTGTTTTTTTATTTTTTAACTACTAGCAAGGACATATTCTTCCCCCACAGAGAAACCCCAAAGAACAATGCAACCACAAGAGTTCACCAGCCAGAGTTAAGTTTATGAAGTGACCCCCATGCAAGAACCTTTGAGAAGACAAATTGAAATGTCAAACCACCTGCAACCAAAGAGCTCGCTTAGAGGCTTCAGTTACAATGGCAATGCCAAAATTAATATGCAAATTAAAACTAAAATAATAACTTAGAACATCCCAGTGTGTCAGAGCACTCTGACAAAAGTGAAGCTCTGAAGTTTTCACCTAGTCCTGTCAGCAGTGTTTCCTTCAGCAGCAGGTTTAACCTCCTAACCTCTCTGAAATAATTCTACTCTGAAAGTCTTATCATGGATATTATGAAAGTTGGAACACAGCCCATCTGGAGACCCACAAGATGAGAAGCACCAGTGGTCTGGAGCACTAGCAGGGTTCCAACACAGTGAGGAGGGACAAAACCTCTGCAGTGCAGCAGAGGGCCTCAAACACCAAAAGAAGCAGAATTTCACTTTGTCCAAACACAAGAATATGAGAGAAACTCAGCACAGATGCACAGCAATTACACAATCTTCTTCAGTGCTTTGTCTCTCACCTAGTTTCAGGAATTGAAATTCTTACAGCTGAGATATTGCCATCTGGGAACACCATCTTAAAGGCTTATTACTTGCAGGTGCATTGTGCATTTCCAGGCACAGAACATTCAGTGCTGCCCTTTCAGTGACAAACAGCAGGTTTTGTACCAAGTTCCACCACTTGAGCTGCTCAGTGGGTACTTCTGTAGTCTTTTCCCAGGTTAGAATGAGTCACTTTTCAGAGTAAAACCTGACACTATTTGCCTCAGGTTATCATGTCATGCATGCCTACACTGACAGAAAAGACAAATACTGTATGTAGCCTAGTTTCATGCTCAGCAACATTATTTTTAATAAGCTATAACAAATGAGATCTCTGTCAGGTTTAGCTGCATGCTTTGTAATAATATGAATAAAATTTCAGACATTTGATGTCTGTGCTGTGATGTGCTTTCCTTTAAATGACTTACATGACTTAACAGCCAACTTCACAACAGAGTACTAAGGGATGAGACAGCTTGAATTCTGATGTTGCAGGCACGACTGACAACCACCAAAGCAAAGAGCACGTTTAGCATTTTCTGTTGATTATCTCTGCCATCAACAGTTAAGTTTTTCTCTTTTTATAAAAGAACAAAGGCTTTCTTTCCCTTTGGGTTTGTGCTGCTGGGGGCCTGTGATGTGGCTGTTCAGCAGGCAGGGGTGAGAGGTGCAGCTTGGTGCAGTCCCCCTTTCATGGAGAACAAAGGAAAGTTACTCTGGTCCCATCTGGGCACACTCAGGAGTATTTTTCCTCTTAAACCACATTAAGCCCATTAAGCTGAAGGAAATAATTTCTCCTATTTTAAATGGACAGCATCAAAATCCAAGCAAATCCTTAATCGCAGTAGCCTACAAAAAGTAAAAACATTATGCCCTAGCTGTAGATAATGTATTTCAAGTAATAAAGCCTACCACTTCAACTGATTTGTTTCTCTCTTTACTGTTGGTTTCTCTCCATAGCCTGACAGGAGCTCATGAAGTTTTATCCATCCCAACTGTATCCTAAAAGAAAATTTCTTCCCTGAAATACTTTTAATCTCCCCAAGGCAAGCGTGTGCCTTACTAGAAGAGGCACTTTCCCTGCCTGCCAAATGTCTTGAAGGAGTGGCTCCACTGCTTTCAGGGTGACAGCAAGTGACACTCAGAGAAAGAAGCCACATCTGGAATGTAAATGAGGATCCTGCACACCATGACCTCATGCAGAAGCTGGAGCTTCAGTCCTGCCTGTGGTCATGAGTAAATTGCCAAGTTCACAAGGCTCTGCAAGTAAGATTGAGATCTGTCTCGGGCAGGAATACTGTGCTCATATCCCAGAGATTCCTCTTTTCTTCTGCTCTCCTGGCACCCAAAATAAAGGCAAAGAAAAGCATCACCTCATCTACTTCTATCACTAAATGTACTTTTTGTGCTAATGGCATTTTTAATGGAAAGATGGGAAAGAAGAATGCCATCAGAAGCAACCATACACCAAGAGTTGTTACCATGAGTATTTAAGTCTTAAAAGATCTTCTAAACTAGGAACAAATAAACAAATAAAGCAGTTCAAAAAGCAGAAAATTGCTTTGATGTCAAGGAGGACATGAATCCAACTGCCTGAGCTGTGAGGGAAGCCTTACAGTGCTTGGCTGAGTGAGCTTCACTTCTCTTACATCTGCAAATGTTGCCAACCCTGTGTTGTGCCCCTTGCACAAATCAGGCTGTAAACCTTGGCAAGAAATGAAAACTGCAAACACTGTGATATGCAAAGGCATGCTGCTTAATCATGCAAATGGCATGATATCTCCCCCCAGCTTCATTCATTTCATTTAATCTCATTTCTAGGCCACTCAGCCACACACTGAAGGCTCGATATAAACTCACGCCTTCACAGGCTAAGCAGAAGAGGTTCAGATTTCTGACCAGCAGCTTATCAGATGGATGAGGCAGCAAAATAAAACCAACAGCTCTAAACCCAGGATGTTCAAATGACCTTCAAGTACAACACTGAATAGCTAAAATAGCTTTGCTAAGCTCCAGGCCCCGAGATACTGCTGGGCTGAGCCCCAAAGACAGATTATGTCAGGTTTTTCCCTGCTTTTTCTGCATGCCTTAGGAGGCTTTCTTTTAATATCTGAAGTAGATTATCCCATAACAGTACCAACAGGACGCAGACTTAAAGAAAAGGAAAAAGCCTGCTGTCGTGCTGTTTAGAATTAATAAAAAAACTAGGCACATCAGTCACTCATAATTAAAAGTCACTGAATAGTCACAATATAAATAACAGTTCTTTCAGGACTCTTTTAAGTAAATTAATTTTACAATATCCTTTTGATTGTTCTAAACCAACAACAATGACTACTGTTAGCCTCTGAATTTGTGTATGAATAGAAACACTAGTAAGGATTATTACAATTGTCTAGTGTACAATCAACTATTTAGTGATTTGTGTTGTTTTGTGCAGATTGTCCCTAAAGCACAAATCTGTGGCCCTACACAGGCCCTCTAGGGCTAGCTGTTCCCTCAGAGAGCAGGGGTGGCAGAGGCATGCCCTGGAGAAATAGTGGTTTGGGAATGAATTAACAATTAGTGGAATGGAATTGTCCCCTCCTTCCCAGGGGACACTGGACCGTGTCCACAACAGAGGGATTGCTGTGCTAGGAAACAGAATCACAGAATCACAGAATTCCTAGGTTGGAAGAGACCTTTAAGATCATCGAGTCCAACCCATGTTCTAACACCTCAACTAGATCATGGCTCCAAGTG
>JAYDZK010000268.1:4672611-4682932 GCA_034509185.1 Euphonia xanthogaster
CTTACACTCCCATTCCTTTTCCACTTGAAGGCAGTTACCAACACAGTTCCTGCTTGGTCACATGGATAAGAATGTGATTCCAATTTGCCCTCTAAATGCAATCTGGTGATTTAAAAGCACACTTAAGGCCATTCAATTGGGAATGACTGAACTTTTGAAAAAGAAGCACCACTCATCCTAACCTGAATTTACAAATATGATTCTTCTTCACAGTAAATGAATCTTTTAAAATCCCAGTTAAAGTGATTGAACTGCTCAAAGAGGATTCTATCAAGTCTTGCATCAACCAGCCTGCCTTTTTTGTCTTATGGGGCAAATAAATAGATTTACAAGAAAACATTTGGTTGAAGAGTAAATAAAGAGTTTCTTCTAAGAATGAAATGCATTCATGTTTTGAACTCATCTGCCAGCTTCTAGCTCAAGGCCAAAGATTTCTATTCATATTTATTTAGTAATACATGTTTAGTATTTTACAAATGCTGTTACAAATCCACAGTCAAGGGTAAAAATCTGAGAAGTTAAAACAGTATTCCAAATCAGAGACCAACAGAGCTGAGCTGCAGCTCTGAAACACATTCAGAATCAAGAGAATAATCCTCCAAAGTCATGTTTTCTGTGGCTTGTTATGGTTTACCAACAATGGATACTTCAAATACAGTTTCCAATAGCTGGGGATTTTCTTGCCCTCATGAAACACAAATAACTGGATATTTGTGCAGATGATGATGAGGTGACAAACATAACTCCTGGGTGAGGATAGTGGGAAACGTCTCCATTTGTCAGGGTCTGATTCCTCACAGCAGTTTTACATCCTCTGGAATGTAAAATCAGTGATGTAAGGACAGGGACCATGTTCTATTTACTGTGTTTAAGATGAACAGGTAGCTCAAATGATCCTAACACGGGCTAGTTCTGCAGTCAAAAATAAACTCTCCAGTTCTTCTAGATGTCTGTTCTTACAAGCTTATGCACAAAATTTCCCTAGCAGGCTATTTTGGACAGACAGTGTCTGTTTGTCCATTATCCTGAATGATAATGCTTTTCACACAGCAGAATACTGGAAAAATCTAGATACCTCTTAAAAAAAAGGTAAAATGACAATGAGAGATGAAGTGCAGTGAGTAATACATAGTCCCAGATTCGAGAGCAGCATTTTGAAATGGAACCATTATTTAGTGCACTAATATTGTAATTATAATGCAGTTTTTGTAGAACAATGACTATTTTGATTGAGGCATCCATCATCGGCCCCGCAGTTGAAAGCAACACAAGCAATCTAGAGATGTTCCAGTGCCCAGCCCTCCTCTGAGTGCAAAACCCTTTCCTGATATCCAGCCTAAACCTTCTGTGACACAACTTCAGGCCATTCCCTGCCACTGGCCACCAGAGTGAAGAGATCAGTGCCTGCACCTCCACCTCCCCTGGTGAGGATATGGAAGACCACAATGAGGTCTCCCCTCTCTGAGTCTCATCCTTGTGTGATCCCAGACTCACAGAGGATTGTGAGAAGAGCTGTTAATAAATTGTTAAACAATCTGTTTATTACAGCTCTGCAGTTTGTTTTCATCCAGCCAGATCCAAGCCAGCATAAATTCAGATAAGGCAGCATATATTATGCTACCTTGCACACCACAATCTGTTACAGATGAAAGTACTTTATGTAGGTCAGGCACTGCTTCCCTGGAGACAGAGAAAAAGCCATAAGGAAATCAGAGCAGTGTCAGGCCTCATTCCAGTGATCCAGCATACTCCAAAATTTCAATTATGCAGAGACTGTGTCTCTCTGGCCTTGTCTATCAACACACCAACAATCAACTTCTCCAAAGCTAAGGATTGCAGACCAGACAGGCTACATCTCATGATGCAAACCCAGAGAAAACTCCTTGCACTCACGAGGAAACAATAATTTCTTGTCAGTTGTACAAAGAACAGAAAAATCAAAGTGATGTTATTTTTCATCTTATTGCAACACTGAGCTGAAAAATAAGTTTTTGGGAGCAGAAGGCAGCTGTCTGGCCCTTAGAGTGAGAAGAACAGTGTTATTAAAAGAAGCAGCCTTGCATTTCTCTCTCCCTTTCCTTAAAAAAGTGCTCCACTGTAGCTGAAGGGGGGGTCTGTGCTTCACTCTGGCTGAAAAAACTCTGTATCTTTAACAGGTGGAAGAAAAAGAATTTCAAGAAACCAGATATAAAAATGAGTATTTTTGGTTATATCCTGCTGTCTCAGGAGATAATTCTATATTCTCACAGTAAGTTCCCCTTTTTTTGCTATTGTACAACAGTATGCTTTTATTCTGGCAACTAAAAGGCTCAAAACACAATGTTACCTCTCCCTTACATTTCCTAGCAGGGTTCAGAATTTAGTTTTATAACACACCACTCCATTTTTCATTGCCATTATCTACCTAAGAGTTCCACTCTTATCAAAAACCTGAGAGATTCTCAAAGAGAACAGAAAGGTGTTTAGCTGTGAAGAGACACAGAAAGAAGTACACAAATCACACACAATACTGCATTATAGTAAACAGGTGAAGAGGGTACAAGGAAAAAGAAAATATTTGCACTTATGCACATTATGAATACCTTCATTCCCTTCTGTCTGGAAGGGAGCATAAATGCCTCTATATTCTACTTTGCTTCACAGTGATTTTCCTAACTTAAATAAACCAAGTAATCTAGAGAGGTTTTTCCCATCACACCTGTGAGAAACTGCTCTCCTTACTGAGTCTGGGATCACAGGTAAGCAGGGAGATTTTGCTCTCAACTCTGCAAAATTCTAGCACTGTTGAAAGAACAATCCTGAATTCTGTACTTCTACCCTTGTCCCAGATTAAGTTCTGTAAAGAGAGCTTTTGCTCTTTTTTCCCTCCTCTCTCCTCAAATAAATTTACATGTCTGCAGAGCTGTGGATCTCCTTTTCATGCCATCATCCATTTTGCTGCACTGATTTCCCCCCCTGCAATAGGAAGCAAGCTGTATTTCAAATGTAAGCCACCAGGATTGGCTAATTATTTTCCTTACCCTGATTCCAAGCTCCACATTCTCTCCTCCATATACTTCCATGCCTTCATCCAGCAATCCAATCTCTTGGAAGTATTCTCTGTCTACTATGAAGCATCCAATCAGTGCAGGACTTCTGGAAGAATAAATCATCAGCAACCAAAATTAGAAGATAAATGATGAAGAATTTTATTATTCAGACACAGACTGTGTTTATCATTGCTAGGTAAAATGATGCAGCAAAACAGATTCTTAAAGTATTTCTCAAAGAGTTGCCTTCTAATATTCCTAATTCTAAAGTGAAATGAACACCACTGAAGGACATTAGAGTTGAATTATTGGACATAAATATTCACCAGAGCAGAAAGGATTTCAGTGCTAGTAGTGTGAGATCCAGGAGCCCCAGTTTTGTTTCTGAGGCACCAGCCAGTGCAGTCTCTGTCCTTGCTAAGCCCTCAAGTCTCTTGTCTGTGACAACTGCAAATGATACCCAGTGATGTGCAGTTCTGTGTGTTTAGCCAGAAGCCAGGTTCAGCTAGAGCTAAAAAACTTGTGTCTGTGAGCTTACCTAAAAAAAAGAGATTATTTCTTAAATAGGACCATCCAGATAACTTTTTTTAATACAGAATCCAGAAGAGTCTGTCTTTACCAGCAGAGTGTAACATGAGTCCAGTGTCCTGAGCCAAACCTAAACACATCACATTACTGGACCAGTAAGCTCTAATTATGTCATGGTGTGAACCAACCAACTTTTACTACACAGAACCAGTTTTAATCAGGTAAGAGTTCAGCCACAGAGGGTACAATTTTACCTTTTGAGTAGAGAAGGATACAGAGTCATTTAGCCTTTTCATTTTTCTCCTGCCTTATAATCCACAATTGCAAGAAATAAATATTCAAGAAATAAATAATAGTCTTTTCAGATTATTATGCTGCTATCAGACACTCAGGTAATGACAGGATATTAATTAGCAGTGCAGGGGAAATCACCCTGCTTTTATTGAGAACACCCAAGCTACAGCTAGTGGACACATCTGCTTTCAAACAGATCATAGGGTGTCTTCATCACAAATTGTACAGTTCTACAGAAATCTATATATTAATGCCTCCAAGTGCTACCTGCTTTGTAACAATCATCTCTGATGTATTTATTAATGAAGAAAATAGAGCTACCATCAATACAAAAATTATGCTTCTTTTATGATAAGGTACTTTTGCCTTAGTAGTTGTTTTTAAGTATTTCTCAGTGCACCTGCTTCCCTTTGCTATAATTCTAAAAGGCTAATGGAGGCATGATAGAAACCATCCATCAATACACATGGCTTTGTTTGTTGGTGTGTTTGTTTTAATTATCCAACACACACACATGCAGCACATTGCACTGAATTAAAAAAATGTGCCAGGGAAAGAGCTAGGGAACAAACCTGAAATTCATAAAGGATGCTCACTCACCAGTCCTCATATGGAACAAAGTTTGGGGGTAAAATGGAAAAGTAGATTCACTCATTAGAAAAATAGTCCTCATATAGAAAAAGTTTGGGGTTAAAATGGAAAAGTAGATTCACTCAGTACTTTGTGTTTCGCTACTTTTAATTTTAAAAATCACAATAATTACTCTATGTAATTAATCACAGGATCATAGAATGGCTTGGGCTGGAAGGGACTTTAATGATCATCTCATTCCAAACCCCAGCCATGAGCAGGTTCATCTTCAAACAGGTGAGGTTGCTCAGAGCCCCATTCAGCCTGGCATTGAATACTTCCATGGATCGGACATCCACAACTTCCCTGGCAACCTGTTCCAGTGCCTCACCACCCTCACAGTAAAGAATTTCATCCTAATATCTAACATCAGTTTAAAGCTGCACCCTCTTGTCCTATCACTACCTACTTTTGTCCCTTACCAGTTTTCTTGGAACCACCATTTAGGGACTGGAAGGTGCTGTAAATGTCCCTGGAGTCTTTTCTTCTCCAGCCTGAACAACCCAAACTCTCTCAACCTGTCTTCACAGGAACATTTCATAGTGTTAACAGAGTTCATTAGCAGCAATGACTATTTCTAATGATGTGGAAATTATCACCCCTTTTCACATTTGTCTGTGGCAAACCTGTTAATTTTTATCTCCTGCTTTCCAATTCTAGGTTCTGTTCATGGGTCAGTGCAGTTCAGAGAGTGTTAAACTGACAGAACCTGAGAAAAATGCCTGTCTGTAAAGACAGAGCTACTGGATGAAAAATAGCTGCTTGAGGTTCTGCTTTTCAGGTGGTGAAAGCAGCATTCACACTTTCCTTCTGCAGGGAGCAGGAGCACAGGTGCCAGTGACCTCCTTGGAATGAATGTGTATCTACAAGAAAGGCCTGTAACCTCAGCAGAGCTGCTCAGTGGGTTCAGAGGGTACTGCTCCCCTCTCTGAGACAAAGGTATTGTTCTGCACCAGCCTAACAACACTCAGGGCATGGTCAGAAAGTACAGAACCAGACTGTCCCACAGCAGGGAGCCAATACAGCCTCTGCTCACAGTGTCAGTGGCCAAACATTAACTCCCAGGACACAGCAGAGCTGTGCACCTCTGTGACAACACTGTAAAGAATGCAGCTGTCAGATCAGCTCTGTTTATGTAATGTAACTGCAAAGAAAATTCCATTTCTGGCCTGTAAGCACTAAATTAGCAGGCAAGACGTGTGGAGAAAGCAGCGCTGCTGAACAGCCCTGCCTGCCATTCCACTTGGGCAGGAATCCTATTTAAAAAGGTCTACTGAAAACAAAAGTTTCCTTTCAAAACCCTTAAAATATCTACTGAAAACAAGAGTTTTCTTGATGTTTGTGTATCAAGGCATCAAGGACATTTAAGTATTTGAAGTTTACAGTCAGTAAAAGCTATCACATAGCTGAGCCCTCTCACCCCTCTGTCACACCCAGGAGAGCTTTTAGACACTGTAATTTAATTATTTATTACCTTATTGGAGCAGTTGTGTTCTCCAGTTTCCACCAGGACTTAGGGGGGTTCAGATACCGGCACCACAGCTCCCAGTCAAACCCTTGTGCTGAGAGGGGATACTCCTCTATTTCAAAATTATCATACTTAATGTTATCAAATGATGGAGAAATCACTCTTTTTCTGTTTTCCTTTATCCTGGTGAGCACTGGTTCAGCCCTAAAAAAAGAAATACAATGTTAAGATTACACCAATACAAGCATAGCACTGATGGAAATCGTGGAGTACTTTGGTTTGGAAGGAGCCCTTAAAGATTATTTAGTCCACCACCAAATAAACAACATAGCAGCTAATTCAGTATTTTTCAGAAAGAGCAAAGTCTGAAGCTGTTACCCATTCAGAACCCTCTCTGCTTCGAGATGGAGTTTTGACAGTGCAGGATTTGCCCCAGAATAAAACACTGCAACATATTCTCGAGGATGCCCTGTTGTTAACCTTGATTTGAGCTGGTGGATGGAAGAAATGAGTATCTGCATATCATAGAGCATTTATACCCTTGCTACCAAGTCACAATAACTTCAGGCTCTCAACACTGTCAAGGACATCAGGATCAGAGTTAATAATAGATCTATCCTAGAGACAGAAGCTCTTGCCTTTTTACCATCATTTTTACTTAAGGAGCAAGAGAGATATTAAATCCAGACTGAACACGTTAAAATACGTTATTTTAGTTAGGTTTACTTTTGCAGAGTGGCCAAAATAATGCTTCTGTGTTTACACTGCAGAACATAAAAGAAACGTAATATTTTTTAATGAAAAGGAGACACATTCACCCTCATGGGCAAAGGGCTACATTACTGGAGGAGATTTTTAATGTGCAGTTTTCTAACATGATTTACCTACATTGTAATCAGATCAGCAGATTACTCAAACCATAAAATGTATCTAGATCATATTACACAGCACAAACACATTTTTTCCTGCTTGTGTCCATGATTATGTCTGAATTTTCACTAAAAAGCTCAGAGTTCTAACTCACCCTCTAAATGCAAGAGGAATGCCAGTCAGCAATGTACCACCAGTGCTTGGAAAAGGTGCCTGGGTCAGAGAAACTGAAGGAGACACATACCAGCCCACGTTGAACTCCACGTGAGCGTCGAAGAGAGCGACGACCGGCGCTGAGGCTGCTCTCCAGCCGCTGACGCGCGAGCGGATCAGCCCCTCCTGCTTGCTGTGCCTCACAACCTTGATGAACCCAGGCTTGTGGGCATTCACCTCATCCACATACTTCTGCAGCTTCTCCTTGAGCTCCTCTGCAGAAGGGGATGAATTAGGTTAGTGAGAAATGTCAGCTTGGCAAGGTGTAAAAATCTGTTCCTCTGTCGTAGACAAGTGACCGCCATCCAGGGAATAATGTGCTCGGACTCCATGATTCCAGAAGGCTGAACAAATGCTTTATTAAGCTCTATTATAGTACACTAATAGTATATTAAAACTACACTAAAGAGATACTAAATACTACTCAAGAAAAACCCCTGGCTGTCTGGAGACAGCCACAACACAGCTTTGACCCAACTGGCCAATCAATCCAAACAACCCTCACTGGTGTCCAATTAACAAATCACTCTCGGTAAACAATCTCCACAACACATTCCATGTGCCAAACAACAGGAGCAGCAAGTAGAGGTAAGGATTGTTTTCTCTTCTTCTCTGAGGCTTCTCACTGCCTTGCCCAGGAAAAATCCAGGGAGAGAGAATTGTATCTCTCTCTGTTCAGAGAATGGGAATACCACACTTTCAGTAAAACAGGAGTAGCCTTCACACTGCTACTCAGAATTCTCAAATAGTCACTCTAAAAGGAGGCAAACAAAAAGGAGAAGGACCATGAATTATTTAGCAATAAAAAAATTTCAGATATAACAATTCAGCCTACATGACTGCCATCAGAACCCTGGCACTGTTTGACAGTAACATGCCACAAAATGAAGTGGCATAGCTACATAAGAGCATATTATTTTACTGTATCAATAAACAAGGCATCTGTCTTATATTTCCAGGAAAAAAAATAAAAAGCCTAAGTATTTTCCATGAATCTTCTCTGACAATATTTCAAGAAAAAAAGAGAAGTAAGAATAAAATGCATTATTTTTCCTCTTTCCATTTTTCTTTCTCAACTTTGACAACTGGTTTCTGTCTCAACTAAAAATTTCAACAACTTTTGCTCTTAGAACAAAGACCAGTAAAAGCTCTAGAGAAGATTCATTCCTAATTAAAATATAATAACTCTTAGATCAACAGCTATTATCTCTCTGGTTTAAAGACCACTGCATGAGAAAATACAATATGTGGAGTATAAATATTGTGTTCACAATTATTATTAACTGAAAGCACCGTTCACTTTATTCTTTATTAGCACTCCTATGTTCTATTTATGTTATGGTATCACTCAGAATTCCCTTTGCAACAATGAACTCTCTTTATTCTGAATCTCTCCACAAATCCAGCAATGTCTTTGCTCTGATGCAGAATAATGCTCCTGTGGCTACAATGCCATACTGGGCATTATCAAATCTGCACTAAAGCTCAGTGCTGACTGTGAAAACTTGAGCAAGCCACTTCTCCTGAGGAACAGGTTCCCCAAAGAAGTGCCCACAGCACCAAACCTGCCTGAGTGCAGGAAGCATTTGGACAACCCATTCACTCTCAAGGGAATTTTGGGGTGTGTCCTGCCATCGAGCCCAGGCAGTTTGAGAAACTGAGAAATCAGCCTCTCACTCTGGGAGCTGGTCACCTCCAGCAGATCTGGACATCCAGCATGCTAGAATGGGTACTGGCACAGAAAATTAAAAGCAAGCACACTTCATGAGCCATGATAAATGTTCATCCTTGGAAAGGAGGTGGGTGTGTCCTCCCTTGAGCTGACAGAAGAGGAGAGCTCATCAGGTACAAAGCCTCCTGAAGTTCATCCCTGTTTGTGAAGACTCTTGGACACCCACCAGGCCTGTTTCTCAGGCCCTGCAGGACTGTGCATGCCATGTACCTTTGTGTCAATGAACTCTGCGTGAAACGAGAATACCACAGAAAAGTCCTGATACTTACAGCTTTACATAAAAACAAGAATTAAAAAGAAACAGTCTGCCGATCATGTCCATCACAACATTTAAACTGCAGCAATATTTCAGGAATTGACTGGATATATTCCCAAAATTTTCAACATTACATTGCCAATATCTATTAAATTTGTTTGTATGTGACTACATCACCTGGAATAAACAGTATGAGCCACTAACATAGCATAGAGCACTCTTGTATTTTGTATTAGACTTGCTGCTTATTGACCAATAGCCTTTCTCTCTTTTATGAAGTAAAAAAACCTCCACATTAATTTCTTTCATGCTTGTGCCAAACCACATGCTTTTACTGCTCACCCCCTAACACACAGAGACTTGTAGCAAGCACAGAACTATCAAGCCAACCACTAGCTAACAGCACATTAAATTGAAAAGAAGACATTTATGTTACTGTAATTCTATGCACCTAAAAATAGCACAAACCCATTCTCTATTCCCAAAATGCAACACTGCAGAGGGTGAATATCAAAACATGAGGATTGAAGCTTTGTTCTTGGTGTAAGTGGCTGCTCACAGCTTTGCAATAAATACCAAGAGGCTTTCTTTGCCACAGCAATGCAGCATCACCACTGAGGATAAAACATGTGAAAGGAAAGCAGGCTCTAATCCAGGACTCAGGAATCAGCAGCCTTGACAGAGCCATTGCTCTCTCAGTCACTCCATTTCAGTAAGTGGGCTATTCTTACTCCTGCCTTGCACATCTCCTAATGTGGACTGACTTCAGAAGCTTGAGTAAACACAAAATCTATTTCATAGCTGGGTGTAGAATGGAAAGAGATGGAAATGGAACAGAACCCAAACCTTGGCTTGCCACCAGCGTGGCTTCAGCTGCACATCAGAGCTGTGACACTTCCTAGGCAGTGCACGCTTCTGGTTACTCTGCAGCTCTTTGCAAATGAAGTGCATGGCCTGAGAGCATCTCAGGGGAACCCTGGAGGCTTTCCCGTGGTCAGTCAGCATGGAGAAACCATCCCCTGGGCTTCAGGATCACCTCAGGAGACAGAGCAGTAGTTTGCAGTCAGGCAGTTTCTGGACTTTGTTATTTAAAACAGATCAGCTTTGCTCTGCAAAGGCAGAGTGCTGAGCAGTGCACCCTTTCTCTTACAAGACCTACTGGGCAGATTCTCCCAGAAGAAAACATAAGGCTGTGAAAAAAATGGATTGTTTTCACTCAGCCACAGGACAGAGGCAACATGCTAATGAAGTTTAGAAAGTCACAATTTTGGAAAACACTCTAAAGATGCCCTACCAAAAGA
>JAYDZK010000268.1:4694993-4712242 GCA_034509185.1 Euphonia xanthogaster
CGACGCTCTTCCGATCTCTGAGCTCCTTGGGGCTGGGATCAGGAGCAGCTTGGCTGAGCTCCTTGGGGCTGGGATCAGGAGCAGCTTGGCTCAGCATCTCAGGGCTGGGGATCAGGAGCAGCTTGGCTGAGCTCCTTGGGGCTGGGATCAGGAGCAGCTTGGGTCAACATCTTGGGGCTGGGATCAGGAGCAGCTTGGCTGAGCTCCTTGGGGCATGGGATCAGGAGCAGCTTGGCTGAGCTCCTTGGGGCTGGGATCAGGAGCAGCTTGGCTGAGCTCCTTGGGGCATGGGATCAGGAGCAGCTTGGCTGAGCATCTTGGGGCATGGTATCAAACCCCCTGAGCCAGTTCATGCACAGTTACCTCAGGTCTGCTGTCCTGCAACTGCAGTTCAATGCCACTAGGGCATTCCTAAAATACTACTAACTATTCTCCTTGAATCTGCATTTTAATAACCACGGTCTTTTAGTCATATGAGAGGTTGCTCTGGAGCTCAATCCTTTTAATTGTTGAAGAGAAGGCACTTTTACAACTCCTTAGCATCTGGCCATCAGAAATAATTCTATAAATAAAGATGACAAGAGCAGCTTTGGTGAGAGCTATTCAGCATCTGAATTAAATAAATACAGTCAGTGAGGCTCAGCTGGGCTCATAAATCAAAAGTGATTATGTTTACATGCCAAAATGCAGTCAACACTTTTTTGAGTTTTAAACTTGCATTTCTGGCTTGAATTTTCAGTCACCTTAAACCTTTTTAACTATTGTAAGAAAGATATTACTGAGGTTGGAGATTTTGAACCCTAACTGGACATGGTCTTGGGCAATTTGTTCTAGCTGACCCAGCTTTGAGTAGGTGGGTGGGACCAGAAGGTCTTCAGGGGTCACTTCTCACCTCACACACGCTGTGACTCTGTGACAGAGTTCACATCTGCCTTGGAGAGATGCATTCATTTCTTGGGATGTACACCTATCTTCTGATAAAATAAAAGGCAGACACAGAACAGAAATCACAACACTGAGTAGATGGTTTGAGAGCAATACAGGAACTGGGATGTGAATGATTTTGGCTTTCTGAGCTTGCAACATCCAGTCATAATTTTACAGAATCTGATTTTAATAACAATATGATTTCAATTTCCTAGATAAAACAAAACCCTGCCAAGAAACTAAGTGCATGTTTCTGACAGCGTAAGGCAAGGTTGTTGAAACAGATGTCTAAAGTTTGACTCCTTAGTCCTTGCTTAGGTCATTGAGTAGAAGTTTCCTGATTTTCACAGACCTGCAGACTAAACACTACAGCACCCAGCTGAACCTGATGTGAAATAACGGGATGGAGTCTCTTTCATTGTTCATGAAACTCTGCCTACCAGTGACTAAATAAAGTTCTAAAACAATTCCACTTTAAATCCATGTAACAACAGTTAATAAATACCAATCAAGCTGTAGCTGTTCTGTGTCACAAGGCTTCCAAGAGCAACAGTTTGATAAAGAAATTGAGCTTTGCCATTACTTGTCTGCAGATGGTAAATGAGGAAGCATTAATGTGAAGGAATCTGGGGATCTTACACACCACAGGCTGTTATGCAAAGAACAAGCTGTGAGCCTTTTTATGTGAATTCTCCACACAGAATTCAAACAGATTGCAGAGCCTGATGGCTTTTCTTTCATAAATAGGGATCTCTGTTTAAAAGTACATCTCAAAAACATTTTTTTCACGTGGACACAGTCAATGGTGACCAAATACTTTGAGTATTACAACATGAGAGATACTAAAGGTATTTCTAGCTCTGCCTGTTGGCAGAGAACATTCACAGGACTGTTAAGGGCTTGCAGAGAATTTAATTTTTTCATATTTTTCCAGGCCTCACAAAATACTGAGGTCAGAAATTATTTACAGTAGAATGAAAATAAACCTGCCAAATACAGAGAGAAGTTTCTACTGCTGGTTGCAACTCTGCCAACTTCCCTGTAACAGGAACAACAGCTTCTGAAATGTTTTTAAGGCAGGTCAGAAACTCTAAGAGGTTTCTTTGAATATGAAATCCCTGCCTGAAAATCCACGTGCCGACTAAGCAAGGAATGTTTATGAACTTCACCTTAGTGCTCTTCTGTCAAAAGACCAAAAATAGTTTGACAAATATACCATCAGACTGCAGCACTAAATGGATTTTGAGAGATCATCTGGTCTTTCTTCTTGCCCCAACACAGAAAGAAATTTGTTCCAATGAATCCTGACAGAAGTTTGTCTCATCTCCTTTTAATTTTACTCAGGAAATACTGTGCCATGCTCCTTATGGATGGATCAAATGAAGCACACTATAAAGACAAATATATCAACAGTATACCTAAGTCTGTTGTCTGGCACAGTTAAAAAGCAAAAACCCCAAACCTGCAGTGATTAAGTCTAGATACTTGCATTTGCAACCATAAAAATAACTTTCTTCAGGCTAACCACTTACAAGAGCCATAAGCCATAAAACCAAAAAACTGGCATGAAACACCTAAAACTTTTTCTGCAGCTCTCCACAGACAAGAACACCTTTTCCTCATCAATCTGAAGACCAAGAGCTACTCTTGAGTAACAAGCCCCTCTGAACATTCATGAATATTGACATATTTCTGATGGCAAATTCATTGTAGCAACTTTGCTTTTCAAGCTGGTATTTCAGGATGCCCCTGGGACAGGGGAAGTGGAATGACAGATAACACTATCTCCCATCACCAAGCTGCAAGAGAATCCTCCCAGGAGCAATGCTGGATAGTCACACCAGCAGCCTGAAGGGGGATGATAGCTTCAAGGATTTGGCAAGACACAGAGCTGGCTCTAAAGCCTACACAGTCATCAGTAACATTTAAAAACTAGCTTTTATACAGAACACAGAAAAACCATCCAAATTTGCTCACTGCCAAATCACTTGAAGACTATCAAAAAAAGAGCAAAGAACTAGTTTGAGAAAAAACACTTCAAATACAAAATTGCAGGAGGAATACAGGGAAGGTGTTAGGAAATAAAGCTATCAATTTCAATAAAAGAAGGCAAAATAAGGAATTTAAGTCTAAAAAGCTAAACCAGAAAAACATCAAATATATCAAATCCCACCAAGGACACAACTGATTCCAGGAAACGTTTTTCCAGCACTTCAAAAAAAAAATAAAATCAAAATTTACTGAAGTTAGCTGATTAAGAATGAACCTCATCTACCACCTGAGACAAAAAGTCTACAACTGTCATGTGATTTGCATTGAACTCCCTTCAGAAAGAAATTAATTTGGTTATTTAATGTGTTCTCGATGTTAAAAGGAATAATAAGATGACAGGAATTTGTAACTTGCCTAATAAATATTCCAGACAGTTGTCACAGTACATACAGTTCCCTGGGTTTTAAACTTCTTTTCCATGTGTGTATCAAATCTGTGATGAATTATTACTCTGTTTGTGGAAGCCAAGAGACTGAAGTCATTGTTCATGAATTCTGGTACCACATGATACAAATAATTTCACTGAATGTAATGGCATCAAGGAGGATGGGATCCATTATGCATCTAATTGCTGAATAGCACCTAAAAAACCAAGGAATACTTCCCTGTTTCCACGTGGGAGCTTACAAAATAACATAAATCACACAAGTAATCAGGCTTAAAAAATACACAACTGCTGCATGACTGGGTGTTCAGTCCACAATGCACAAAACAGGACAGTTCCGAGGGTTAGATACTTTTCAAAAGGGGACTAAATTTTAAATGGGATTTTCTTGAGCAGGCTTGTTTCCATTTTAGCATCTGTGCCAGTAACAGCACATTAGCAAAAAAGCCTTAACTGAAAGGAATGCCAAGTAAACACATTGAGGAACCTGGAATCTGACGCCAGGGACGGACCTGAGCAAGCAGCAGAATTCCTCAAGTCTTCCCCAGTGGAGCTGTGACTTGGCATGCATTGGAGAGGCATTTATTTCCTACAGAGGAAGGCAGAAACATCCTGCAGGGCCCCACCACCAGCCTGCTGGCACTGCTGCCTGTCCTGGGAAGGCTCACCCATTCCAAGCAGGTCCAGCCCTAGCACTCCTGGTCCTGTTGGGCAGGCACTCTGCACTCCTCACTCACAGAAACTAAGCTTTGTCTCCTGGGGGAGATGAAACAGTTGGAGTCAGAATTGTGTTAAAGTAAGTCCTGCAGAACATTTACAGAGCAATCTCACTAATTATTTTTTTCCAGAAAAATGCCAGACAGGGCATGGTGGTGCTTCATCCTACCAAACAGGTATGGAACTGTCAGGCATCTATGCAGGTACTCAGGATTACTGTACAGTACCTACAGTGACAGGCCAAAGATCTGTTCACTACTCCCTTCAAAACTGGCTATTTATTCTCCATAATTCATGTATTTCTCAGCTGTCACTAGTTAATCCCCTTTTGGGATGCTACTGAGTTTCTGGGCTGCAGCTTAGTCAACATGGGTTTTGCTGGTAATAGGATAATGCAGGCAGTTTACTCCTCAATTTCAACAGTATCTTTAAGCAAATTATCCAAAACTCACAGAGAATGACCTTCCATTTCCAAAAGGACCCTTTAAAAAAAATAGAAACATATTTATTTTATATTTACTGGTGCTTTTATAGGTCTTTATCAGTCAGGAAACCACTGAACAAGTAACTGATTACACAGGTAACTGCACGTGGCATCACATTTAAAAAATATAGTACAAAGGCAGAGGAAACACTTTTCCCTTGCCACAGCCATTTATATAAATCACAGGGATTCCTTCTGGAATGGGTATGTATGGCACAGACAGAAATGCAGTTTCACACTGATACAAACTTTTTAAAATGACCAGAATCAGAAATCCACTTAGTTCACCAGGAGATGGGCAGGTAGGGGAAGTTAAACCTGTAGAAAGCCTGGATCTGATAACCAGACAAACCTGCTGTGATTAAAAGTTTCTGAGTGTGGAATCTTAACTGAAATCCATCTCCAGCACGCAGCTTTGCTAACTCAGGTTGTATCTGGTATGAGCTAAGTGATCATTGCTCTATATTACATGAATCATCCCACTGCTGCTCTATTAGGATGGGGGAACACAGCCAGAAGAGTGGAGGAGAGTCCATCCAGAGAATTTAGAATTTTCTAGAGAATATTCTATATGAACTCTAAGCCACAGGGTGCACACAGCACTGTGCAACACCATAAAAAATCATGCAATTTTTGAAATATGCTTTGTCATACATCAGAGCCAGGTCTTGATGTATAAGATCCTGAGCCAGATAAATCATCCACTGCTGTTTTTCATGTTACTTTGATAGCTTTGATAATCCAAACCCAGGAAGCCAAGCAAACTATTGAACATGCATCTCCTTTTATAGTTCTACTAAAAAAATTCCTCTACTTTCTTTCTTGCTGACCTGAAGCTGATTGAGCTATTCTGCAGTAATGCACAGCTGATTAAACTCAGTTTGACATACTCTGAAGCAACAGGTGTATTTTTCTAGGGTACTTTCCATTATAAGGAAAGCTGATTAGACCCCCTTTTTCCCCCCATTTTACTGCACCTAAGTAATTTCTCTCAGTGTTTCAAGTTCAGGGCCATAAAATGATGGCTAGTTTAACAGACCATTTTATTAATTCACCTTCCCCAAGGTTTTTCTTTTTAGGTATTTTAAAAGACCCCTGACTTCCTAATTTTTGTGTGTTATTGAAAGAGTGGTAAAAAGAACAAATATTGGACATGTCTAACCTGTGCAGAGCTTGCAGCATGAATTACAGAGCTCTGGCAGTGACTCAGGCTCAGTTTGGCAATCCTCTTCCTGGCAGGCTCCGTTGGCTCTCAGATGGGTCCTCCAAGGAGCTGAAACTTCTGGTGAGAGCTGACAGGATCACAGAGGTTCCATTACCTCCATTTGGGAAGACAACACCCTCTTCCAGTGATGAACCACTGCTAATTTGAGCAGATGGGCTATGAGAGCTGACCTAACACCACTGAAGGACTGGAATTCCTTCATTTGGTGGTAACCCTCCTCTGGACTAATCATACAACTTCATGGATAATGTTTTTCTATGTCACAAGAAAGAAGCTGTTCATGAAAAATTAAGTCCTAGGAGTCAGCACCTTTCAAGATTGGTCTACAAATTGGAAATAAAACTTAAGAGCTTTAGACATTTGGTAAAGATGGAGTACTGACATAAGGATAAAAAAAGCTACAGAAAAAAATAAAAGTAAAACAAACCCTAAAACTTTTTAAGTAGTTGAAAAACCATTTTTTCCCCTTTTGTTTTCAAAAATAATTTTCAACTGAAAGTTTTCATGTATCTAATCTTCTTTAGATTTAGTAGCATGCTTAGTTTAATCTCAGCATCATTTGAGCAAGGCAGCACAGCAGCAGCAAGAGCTGTCTGTGAAGGAAGCTTGAACACTAAAATTATTGTTCCATTTTCACCTCAGGGACTAGCACAGCACACCTGCAAAGCCAACCAGAAATGCCCTTCTACAGCATGCAGTAAAACAGTGATTTGGGCTGCTTTGCACAGGATTTCCTGATCTGGCTCCTGCAGGAGTGCTCCTGCCCACATGAAGGCTGAAGCTCTGCAGAGTACTCCAGGCTGCTGTACTTCCATCTGAGAGAGAAACCCCGAGCAGCTCCCCTGCTCAATGTGTTTTCAGGGATATGAACTGCCAGCATTCCCTGCTATCAAACTCTTCCCTGCTGGGGAAGAGCTTGATCCTGAGTACCTGTATTCCCCAGAGCTCCTGCTGGGGAATACAGTTACAGAGGCATTTACTCCGATTTCAGGGAAGAGTAGATCTGTGAAAGTTTAGCTGCAGTTACATAAAATACTGCTCAGGGTCAACTGAGTGTCAGGCAACCTGTAAAGTACTCCTGTGTACAACTGATCTTTTCAGGCTTGTAGGGTAAAAATAAAGCACAAATTCTCTTATTTAATCTGAAATTCTCTTCCTATGATCTATGTGATCATTCTGTGCCCACATGTGATGATGCTGCTTTTAACAAGCCATTGAGGTTTCCTCTAATTTCATTATTTTGTGATGTTCTTCTCTGGGAGATGTAATTGCTGAAGCATGGAGACACACTAAATGAAAATTTCCAAAGTCAGATGTGTCAGATGCTGCTTACTTCAGACAGCTCTAACAATGTGCAGAGCTAGACAATTAAAAGAAATTTTAAAAAGGCAAAATAACCTTGACTATTTCTCTTGCTCTTAGTCAGTCTTTGGGCTCCCCAGGAGAAGGGAATTCTGCACAAAGTCTTTGCTTCTCAGTAAAAAAAAAAAAAATCAAAAAAATCTTCCTTTCTTTTAACCAATGTACCTTTTTTTTTTCCTTGGCTATGCCATAGCTGAATTTTTCAGGTGAAAAATCTTTCCTAAAGTCTATTTTCACATATTGGACTAATGCCCTAAGCTCAGATGCCATAAGATTTATTCCTAGAAGAACAGGAACCTTCAGAGTCCAGCAGGTCTCCCTCTTGGACACAAGGCATTCCAGAGGTTGTCATGGCACAGCTTCATTCAGTTCTTGCCCTTTTACAGAACACTGTGCAGCACAAACAGCATTAATAAAAATTAAAGCTAATTGTGGAACACATTTTGTCTTTGCCTGTGAGATATTAACCATACACCCAGTCACACAACTTTTGTCTCAATATTCCTTGCATTTTATCTGTTGCTGTGGGGGGGAAATTGGTAAAGAGAAAAAACCCATTTCTCTGGAAACAGAGATACCTGATGAGAGAACACACAGACCCAGACCCAGTGCTACTCAGTTCCACTTGCATGTTCCAAACTGGCTGTCAAAGCCTATGAACCCCCAACCAAGAAGTTTCAAGCACACAAACGTCACTGAAATGTAATCCTAGACGTTTCATAGAAGAAGCAGACCACGGGGAGATGTTTCAGACTTGTTGCCTGCACAGTAATAATAACACTGGAAGGCAGGGAACCACAGTCACTTATTGACCTGGGAATGTGAATACATTTTTCAAGTACTGACACTGCAGTCATTCGTGGTAATAAAAACCAGAAATCATTGTTTATTCACTGGCAAATGAGCTGCAACTTGTTTCTCATTTTAGAAGACTTTGTGTACATGACCAAAGTTTGAGATTAGGAGCAATAGGTCGGGAGAAATAATTATTTCACAGCCAGCAAGCCTGACAGATCATCTATTTAGCCACAGAAATATCTTCAGGCTTCCTTAAAATTCACCATAATTTGATTAGCCATGCAGATTTTTTTTTTTGCCGTCATAAAACATTAGTGCTCTTAACTTCTCATTTCTTATTTATTTTTTTTACTTTATTTTTCCAATTACTTCTATTTCTACTGTATGCAAATCTGCTGGTATTTGTACTGCTTGAAAAGATTGCTTCAAATAGAAGGTGGCAGCTTTTGAAACATTAAACAATGATTAGACAGGCACTGGGCCAAAGGAGGGTGTCAGGGAGGAGCAAAGGAACAATGCAGCAGCTGACACTGAGTTATCTGGAGGAAACTGAAAGCACTCAGCAATTCCATCAAGGTTTTCCCTGCTGCCAAACAAAAACAACAATGATTCATGCTGCCATGTTATTTAGCATTCATCATGAGTCTGAATTACTCAGTTGAAAGTTCACACTGCAGTGCAGACAAACCCCTTTAAATTTAATGAAAGACAATTTGTCCTTTGAGTTGGTACCAAAAAGCATCTACCACTGCTCTCAGATTACGTTTGAAAGGAAACTAGTAAGAAGAAAATAAAAATAAAACCAACATTTTATTCACAAACCCCACTGCAAAATGCCATAGGGATGTGGCAGGAGAAGGCAGCTCCACACAGGTGCCCAGTCAGACAGCCAGGAGAGTAAGATTTGCCCAGTTGTGAGGGAAATTGGCTGCAGAACTCACCCAAAAGCTACCAGACTCTAGACTCTTGTGAAAATCAAAAAGAACATGAAGGGTATTTCTATTTTCAGCATATAGCCTGTATCTCCATCCACACAAACTCATGCACCCCCAGACCCTCACAACAGAGTTCCACCAGTGGTGATAACAACAACTCTGGCCATGGAGGCCCAATGAAAACAAAACCTTTTTTTTTTTCCAAATAAACCAGGTGAAGAAAAACAAGAAGGAATTCTCACTCTCTCACAGCCTAACCCCTAAGTCACCATTTTTTCCCTTGCTAATTGCATCATCAAAAATGAAAGTTTTAGCTTTTCTTCCCATTCATCACATTTTCCATGAAGTTTTAAACTGAGCTTCCCCAAAGTTTTCCCAGGCTGCTGGCTGAAGCACACTGTGTTAAACAGGTTGCTTTTCCAGGGTGAAAGGAAGGAACACCATTTCAGCAACATCCCCAGAAATCACTAGCAGTGACCAAGTCGAGTAATTTAAAATTTGGCCATCAAATATACTTTGAGAACACTTTTAAAGAACTCAATGCCAAACATATCTACAGAAAAGCAGGCCAAAATAAAAGCCAACATGAATTGTTTTAGTTCTTTTACAATTCACATATACCTTGGTAAAATGTTCTGTACTTGAACTTTAGACTTAGAGTAGGTTCCACAATGCCTTTAAAATATCTAGCAATGCCTACAAATATGCCTTTGTGTGCTGACCAAAGATTAATCTGTAATTTATTAATATATTTTGCTGACTGATTTTTATCATTTAGTGACATGCTTGAACACTCTTAAATACTTCTTCAGGCAAATCTCTTACCATGTCTCGGATCCTTCTTCACATCAAGAATTTTGAGGTTCTATCACAAAGAAATTGAACTGTTTGAAATTATCAGCTCTGGAAGGAAGTGTTGCCACTACCTAAAGTTAAGAACTCGGCATTGATTCCATGCAAGTTGTCTTTTTATTCATTTTTCTTTTTAAGAAAAGCATGCTTGGGTTGAGAGGAAAAGGTACATTTTAATGAAGTTCATTTAAAAGGCAATTTTCATTTCTTAACTTTCTGTAGGACAGAATCCTTTAACTCCTTTGTCTGACATTACAGAGTATTTCCCCCACACCATGTCAAACTCTCTCAATTATAAGTGCCATTCTTTTGATAAGGAAAGAGAAAGAAATCCTTTAAGAAGTCATTCAGGCTCATAAGAGCTTACATGACTAGAATATTTCAAATACAATTTCTATTGAAGACTCCATGGGAAAAGAGGTCAGAAGGAAATAATCTGATCAAAGCAGAGTATCTTACTGACATCAACAGGTATTGGCACTTCTCTCATGGATGTTTTTCCCTGCACCAAATCTAGACCTGTGGCTGCTACTTGAATTTAGTGACACGTGCTTGAGAACATAATCAACAGAAACCACTCAAGCATTTTTGAAGGCAAAGCAATGTGACAAATGTGAGAGGGGGGGAAAATGGGGAAAGAAAAAGGTTTTTCAACCAAGCAATTTCTCAGAGCTCTCTAGAGAATAATTTTAAGGCTAAAATCAGAGTGATGGTACTGAGAAGGGCACCAGGGCAGTATTGATGTGCTGGCATCCTCAGAGTCAGGATGCCAGCAGCCCAGAGCATCTCCAAGGCACACAGGGTGAACTCCTCATTACTGCCAGAAGAGCTTTAGCCAAGCCTGCTCTCAGTGAATGTCACTGCAGCCTTCAAGCGTGGTCACATCAGGCTTCTGAACCACACCTGACACAGGTGATGCTATTTTCTGTCACTTCACCCAAATAATTCTTCCAGAATGCCCCAAAGCACCAGCGTGCAGCTATTTATCATCACCTAGAAAGTGGAACTGCAACTTCTTCATCTGTTTCAGGCTTTGCTATGAGCAGGACCATGAGGGCACACATGAGCATGCCCACACTAAAGGCTGTGTCAGCAGAGGGTGGCAGGACAGGCGTGGGGATGCAAGATAAGAACACCCTGGCAGTGCATTGCACCACTTGTCATTCAGGGGACACAGCAGGTGTGGAAGAGAAGTGCAGCATCAACTGGCACACTGGGATTCAAGGCACAACAGAGCCACCATGAAACAAGGCCAGTCCTCTGAGACTTGGTGTGCTGAATCTGACACAGGAAAAGGTATCCATCAGACTGCAAATGGGTCAGGACTGAACAAGCTAAGTTACCTCACAGACAGAATAAAAGATAAGATGACCATACATTAACTTTTGGCCCCTGTTGGCTAGGGAAGATTCAATTCATAGCAGTACCTGAATGCTTGAGTCATAAAGTCTGATGTCAGGAGGCTGCAATAAAAGCTCTGCCCTGCACAGCTGCCCCCTGATGTGGACAGTGGTTCTGCTATCAGCTGGCACACACATTGAAATGTTGCTTCTCCAGCCATACCAAGAGACTGAACTATGGGGTATTGCAGATGACTAAAATAACTATTCTGCTGAAAGGCCACTTGGTCACTGCCAGCACCTCTGGAGCACACAGAGCTTCCACAGAGGCAAATGGTCCCACAGCACTGGAACTCTCCTAACTTCCCAGAAAAGGAAGGCTAAGGACCTTCCACTGGAGTTATAAAGGAAGGAGACTGTGATGGTTCCCAACATAAAACTCCATGCTGGTTATCAAACAGCTTTCACCCAGCTATAAGGACAAGGACACAAAACCCAGAGCCTTGCCTGCAGAAAGGGATGCTATCCCTGCCCCCTCGTGGGATGGAACCTGAGTCCTTGAATCTGAGGGACTATGGGGGAGTAAGGAAAGCTGCATGAAAAGCATACTTCCTAACTGTTCTTAAATGAAAGCAAAAGAAAATGGAAAAACACGTATGAAAAGGAGGCAATGGATAGAGAAAGGAAGGAAGTGGGAAAGGATAAAAATATGCCCAAAAAAGGAAGGAACAGACTATTACTGGGGGTGGAGGAAGGTGGGGAGGGATGATTCAGGCAGGAGTTTAATTAGTGCAGCTAAAAGCAAGGGAAAGCTGAATGGGGAGATGGGGGAGATGGAGGAAAGCAGTGCAGTAAATACTGGGATGGAAGAAATTATAAGAGGCACAGGTACCCTGGAATTTGAGAACATGCAAAATGGAGACCCCACCTGAAAGACACAAGCTCACAAAGAAGGGTGAGGAGTAGGGATTGGGAGTGAGGAAGTAAGCACTCAAAAAGAGCAGGCTGCCAGGGTAGAAGGAGTCCAAGGAAAGTGGCTGAGACAATAAAGACCAAGGAACAAGACCACCCCTGGATGAAAAGAAGAACGAATGAACACAGGAGGAGAAAAAGGTGTGAAGAGTCACAAAAAATAAGACAAAAAAAAAAAGAAAAAAGCAAAAAACAAACAAGAACAAACAAACAAAATTAAAAAACCAAATCAAAACCCAAACCAATCAACCAATCCACAAAAAAATAAAAAACAAAAACAAAAAACCACACAGGGGGCAGAATAATTGGGACAAATGGCCTTATTCATCAGCAGTGTGCTTCTCTTCTCTGCTCTGTTTCACACTTCATTTTGATATCCTACTCCACAACCTCTCCCCTTTAAAGCAGGAATCAAATTCCTTGTCACAAGGACTGACAAGTGAGGAGACAACAGTCCACAGCCAGTCCAGGACATCCTCTCCAGGACCCAGTGTCCTCATAAAAATCTCTCAGTGTATTTACATTAGTGGTCCTTATTTTTTCCCACCAGAATTCTGAACTGCAGGCCAGGACATGAATAAGAAGAACATGATGCTCTACCTTCTGGTGGCAACTGGAACAGATGGCCAGAGGACAAGGGTTTGCCTCTGGTTATTTCCTTCTTCTGTCTTTTCAGATGCATGCACAGAAGCTGGCACACCTCACTGCAGTCCCAGCAGCAGCACACAACATGTAGCAGCAGGCATATGCTCAAACAATTGCCTTCATTAATTCAAGCTGCAGCCCTCAATGCTACTAAAGTAAAATGCAGAGTTTGTAACAATAGCCAAGGTTTTTCTCAAATCCACAATGGGAAGAGATTTCCCACCCTGTACAGAAATAGATGCTTTTTAGCATTTGATTCCTAACCAGCACTGCACAGCCCTCTTTTCATGGCAATCCCCTGTCAGCCCTTCTGAGAGCTTGCTTCTGCAAAGATTGTGCAATAATGACTTCAGCAACAAGACCATTAACTAATGCAGAGAATCAACCTAGGCAGAGAAAGTAAAGCCTTCCCAATGCACAAACCACAGCCCAGAAATGAATGCAGATTTGGATAAACCTGGCCTCTCTCCTTGGTTTCAGATGTTTCTGTTTGTCTTGGCACTTTCCTGACATTCAGGTGAGGGAAGAACAAGAATCCAAACAGAGAGAAAGCAAGAGCAAAGGTTTTCCCCAGGAGATTGCTATCAACAGGTTTTTCATGGTTGTATGATCTACAAGTGAGCCACCTTCAAACTAGGCTGTGCTATGAAATCAGGCATGCATTTGATCAGTAGCCTTGAGTTCATCACTGCTTTTGTAAAGGAATAAAAAAAAAACAAATCAGACAATCTTCTATTCCCAAATATCTCTTAAGGATTACCAGAGAAATGCAACTTTTTAATGAAAAGCTCTGGATGCTTTTTGAGAAGTTTCTTTTCAGTCAGTGTTTTGAGGACAACCTCTCACAGGTGATAGGGCTGCACCTGACCCACTTTTTACCAGTCTGTGCTAATTCTCAGCACTGCAAGACAGAAAATTCACATCCTGTGATACCCAGCACTATTACTGCAGTTCAAGAGCTGTATCCATGGAAATCTCAGGACAAAATGAGAATTATTACACTGAACATGTAGGAATATTTAATTCATAAGTAATGCTTCAAGGAAAAGGAAGGAACCTTGCAAAATCTGAGCCTCTAGTGCAATATTATTAACTGTAATGTGAGATAAAAATGTCCTAGAGCATGATAATTACTGCTATAGTATGAAATTCTGCAAGGCTTACTCTGGACACACTCATGCCCACTGCCTCCCCACGAAGCTGAACTCGTCATGGCTAACATTTAGTTTTTTTAGAGAGATTTCAAACCATCTGAAAATACCTTCAAGAGGTACTTTGTAATGCAGCAGTGCTCAGTGCCAGCAAAAAGACTCAAAGGCCAAGCCAGGGCTGCAGTGGCACAGAAGGTCACCACCCTGTCCCCAGAGGGCAGGATGCCACAAACCAGGGGAAATAAACCACAGTGCCAGCAGTCTACAGCTCAGGCAATGCTTCTAAATAGGTCTCTGAGGTCTAATTAAACACCAGCAGTCATGGGTGTGGTCACTTAGGGTTTTTTTTAAGCCTCTTCTCTGAAAACAAAAATAAAATTCCGCTGCTTTTGAAGTAAAAAAAAAATATATTGCCAGATTGTAAACTTGCATGTACATTATCTCTGCAAAGCAAACAGCACAACTGAGGAGAACGAGAAAGATTCTGATCTGGCACTTAAAAATACAGTAAAACACCTGAAATCTGTGCAGCTGCTTAGTCACCAACATGACTAAGACCCAAATGAGATACAAATAAACCACACTGATACTTTACTTGCTTTAATAAAACTTCTGTTCTCATTATACAAGACACAGGTAGTCACTGAAATGTTCTTTTCTTATCCTTCAATTAAATGAAATTCTACTACTAATGCACCTGTCAGCATAAATGAAACAATGCAGAGCAATCTCCATCAGAATTCCACCAGAAAAGATGGTATAGTGAAATAAACACATTAAACCATGCAAACAGCTCTATTACATAAAGGATCAAAATTTTAGGACCTGCAAAATCTATTTTCTACTTTGAAACAGCACACACTGGCCTTTTCACAGTTTTCTAACTCCAAACACTTATTTTAAAAAGGGGAAAACTTCACAAAGAGATTAATTGAGGTCTCCCAAAGCATAATTGGGAACTTGAAAAACTGCACGAGGTTTAGGGAGAGTCATGGATAATTTGCTTGACATCCCTTGAAGTACATGGATTAAAATGCTATAGCACATATTGTTCAAGACAAATGTACAGACTTTGGCCCTATACTTGAATTAATGGTTTCTGAAATTTTAAAACCCCCACCTAGTTCTTGCGCTGCTCTTTTCCAAAATGCAGGTCTACAGAAATTTGGGGTTCATTAAAATGTGCCCATTTGGACCCTGCCAGATCTCTGGTCTCACTTTTTCTTCCTAGTCACTTCCCACAGTGTGATGTTTCCTGCCTCTGAAGCCCATGGCTGTGGCACCACAAAAAGAAATCTTGCATCAAGTTAAGAGCAGCTGCCATCCCTGGCAAATGCTGCAGAGTAAAAATGCCACTCATAATTGGGATTCTGACAGATCTCTGTGAGAAGCAGAGCTGGAGCCCACTCTGCAAGCACAAACCAAGGGTTTGCCCCCTCAGGTAACATCTCAGGGAAAGACAGAGTAACCCACTTACCTTACAAGCAGCAACACTTGCAAGCTAAAGAGCTACTAACAAAAACACAGACTGACACTACATATAAAGGATTCATCTCAGCAATGCTAGAAGGGAGAAAAAATGGAAAATAGAATATTGTAAAAGGAAAAGTAAATTTTAAAATAAATATTTCAAGATTTAAACTAATAGTAGGAAAGCCCATAAATCATCTTTACAATCTCTCCCATTCCAAACATCCATCAGCTCCAAATATATGCCTATTACCAGGTCTTCAGCATACATTATGGGATAAAGAGGAGTGTAGAAATCTAATTTAATACTGCAGGGAAGAGATGCCAGAGAATGGGTTAGAGGAGTAGCACAAAATCCTGTAGAGGCTTGAATTCCTCTGTGAGACTAACTATAGCTCTGTACAGTGTGATTCTGTATAAAATGACATGTAACACCAAGCCAAGGCAGCCAAACCAAAGGGTACCTTCCTCTCAATTTCTGTCTCCCTGCTTGGGGCCAGGAACCCAAGGATTTAAGGCACTGGAGGGTGAGAAAGGCAAGCTGAAATAAAAGGCACAGCAAATCATAAAAATATTACACTGTACAGTAATAACAAAAAAAAAGTGACTGGACAGGTTTTCCTGAAAGATAAAGTAGTTCCTGTGATTTCTGTTCTATTTCAGGTATGAAATAATGAAAAGCAATAATTTGGACAAGTCTGTAGAGCACAGTGCAAGGAGTGTTTGTCAGTGAGCTCATCGCAGTGAGGACAGGCTCTCAGACACACTGGCACTTCTGACCCTGCTCTGCAATCTGCCCACTGCAATAACTGCCTGCAATCCATACCATCTCAAACTCTAGAAGCCACTTTTTCTCCACCAGACTACTTCTCTCCTTTCATGTCTGCTTTGTGGCCAGTTTATCAAGGTCCAGGCCCTGCAGCACCAGCAGCTCCTCAGATGCTTTGAGCTCCCATTTGAAAGGTGCAGGAGTGGATTCACACAACCACAGCCAAGTCCACCAGTCAAAGCTGTGCTTCAATGCTGTGTTCTTCCTATCAAATTACTAGGGGTTGCATAAGGGAAAAGACAAAACTTAGGGCATAGGCCTACACCACATTGTTGAGTTTTCTGTGCACTTTGAAGAGGAAGGATTGCAGTTTTTCTTTCACTCATAGTCAGCAGAAGAGGATATGATGACGTGCATAGCCTGGGGTGAGGAACTTATTTACTTGCTTCCCAAAAAGTTTCTTCTCTGTACAAATCTGAGACACATTTGTGATCAGCAGCAAGTCACAGGATTTAGCTACAGGGCTATAGGCAGATAACAGCAGTTGTGATGGCAAGGATAAGAGAAGCACTTTGTTCAGCTTTTTCCTTCAACAAGATAAATTCAGATTCTCCTTGTATTTTAGCAGTTCAGAATTAACCCCCCCAGCACAGCAGAATTTTTCTTTGAGTTCAGCATTCTGTGCTTATTAAAATTTCATCACTAAATTCCTAGAAAATAAGACTTGCAAATAGTGCCCAGCATGGCCCCACTGACAAATACCCTGGCAAGCACTGAACCATCAGAGATGGGCAGTGCAATCCTTCAGATCCTGGAGAGCAACATCTGAGTGCAGACAGCAGAGAAGCAGCAAGGTAAGTGCTGCTAATGAGGAGAGGAGAACTGGAAATCTGAGGGAGAAGCCTAAGAAACACAGAAAGACATTTTATACACAACAGAGTCCACATGTGGAATCAAACAGTGAAAGTAGAAGTGCAGAAACCATATGAGCTGGAAAACACTCTGAAGCACTAAGAGTAAAACTTGCTAGGTCTCTAGCAATAGATAATTGCTACATTCAAAACTCTGCCTACCAGAATGTCGGAAATCAGGACATCCCTCTGGCTGTCCTGAGCAGCCAAGACCCCTGCCAGGGGGCTCAGAGACCCTGGCACAGAGCCCAAGA
>JAYDZK010000268.1:4712382-4745616 GCA_034509185.1 Euphonia xanthogaster
CATCTGGGGGTCACTGAGCAGCAGAAATCCCGAGACCAGACACCTCAAACATTCCTTCTTCTGCACAGGCTTTTAAATTGAGCACAGGCTCAATCCAGCCCAGCAAGAGTGTGGGATGAAGAAGGCAGAAAACCCACTGATAACGCGTGCAAGGCCAAAAGGATGAGCAGGAGCCAGAACTCAGGGCTTCTCCTGGAGGATCCATCCAGCCTCTGTCTGTCCTGCTGAACGGACCTCGGCAGGCCAGAGAAGGAATTTTATGGCTAAGAAACAATAAACAACCTTGAGACGGAGAACTGAAGAGCTCTGACTCCTTCTTTGACAGCTGGGCTGGGAGAAGAGACTTCCTAACCCATCTGGGGGTCACTGAGCAGCAGAAATCCCGAGACCAGACACCTCAAACATTCCTTCTTCTGCACAGGCTTTTAAACACGCCCCACTTGTGCAGAGCTCAATCCAGCCCAGCAAGAGTGTGGGATGAAGAAGGCAGAAAACCCACTGATAACGCATGCAAGGCCGAAAGGATGAGCAGGAGCCAGAACTCAAGGCTTCTCTTGGAAGATCCATCCAGCCTCGGGGCAGGGAGGGGGAAGAAGCAAAGCTCTTACCGTTGTTACTGTTATCATCCACGAGGATGATCTCCCTGAGCAGGTGAGCAGGGGTGCGGGCCATGGCCGAGTGGATGGAGCGCAGGATCACCGAGAGCGCCTCGTTAACGAAGATGAACACGATGCTGACCTCGGGAAGGCTCTCGGGAAACGTCAGGTTCCTGCAGCTGAAGGGAAAGGTTGAAGGAAAGAAAAGAGGTAAATTTTCGGCAGCTGCAACGCAAACAAAAACTATTCCAGAGCAATCTACCCCCAGCTGTAAGAGCACATTAAAAGATACAGAAAGAACATCCTGCTACTAAAGCTGAGACAGATGGTGCAGCCAGAAAAACCACAGAAAAAAAGTGGAAAACTTATCTGTAAGCACAGTCAGGGGATTTAATCAGAAAGAGGAATACTCTCATAACATGGTGCATTTTTCTTTCCTTTTTCAAAAACAGATATTTCAGCCACGTTCCAACTTGCTTATGGAAACAGCGGTATGGAAGTGCTGCCCACAACTTGAAAGCTCCTTAGTGTTTTATTGGTTGTTTTTTTTTTCTCCTCCTTCTTTCCAAAAAGGATTCACATTATTTCAATTATCTGAGTAGAAAGCTCTTTCACCACTTTACCTTTTTAAACCGTGAACAAAATATTTGCTTTTTAATACAGCCAGAATTTGAGTAAAAGGAATTAATTATTTTTCTGTGAAACTTTTAGTATTTTAATGCAATGTTTCTGAACAACTAATTCTACCTTTTTCTCAGATTTGAAACTATTTACTAGGATGAAATTAGGCACAGGCTGACTCAAGCAGCATTTTTAGATAGACTTTGGAGACGGAAATGATCGATGTTAATGCTTTTCTCTACCTCCTGACAAGACTGAGTGGCTGTCCTCTCCAGATGCCAGGGTTCACTACATCCAGGAACCCCTGAAAACTGTGGAAAGCATAACTAACAGCCAATGTTTCACATACAGAAAACACGGATAGACTCAGTATTTTTACATCATGCTTGAATACGACTCCTTAACTAGATCTCTTCTTCAATTCAAAGAGAAAAATTCTTTAGGATTCTGTATTTTAATTTGTGTAGCAAATAAATACAAAGAAGTATCACAAAAGCATCCCTCTTCATGTGCTGGATGTTGTACAAAAATTAAGTTCAATCAAGATGATCAATTTACTTCTCTGCTTTTACAGGTTCTGAAAAAAGTGCATAGGACACATCCAAGCCAAAACTGAGATAGCACAATATTCAAAATTCAGCTGGTCAACCAATTTTCTAAATTCAGTCATTGGCTTCAAAGTGATGGAAATCACATTAAAGAAGCTATTTAATATTTTAGGTATTTTTCTCTCTGTCACCATACAAGAAGAGTTATAAGGACAGATAAAACAGAAAATAGAGTCTAGAAAAATTAGTAACAGTTCAAGTCTTAAGAACTGTACAGTATATTTTTTAATAACCTCGTTCATACACCTTTTAGTAAGAAATATGAAACCTCATTGTTGCAGAGATTCACAGCTTTTTGTTCCATGGCATCAACACCAGAGCAAAATAATTAAAAGGGTGTTTGGATTTACTGATTCCCACTTGTGGCTTGATCCTCTGTGGCACAAGAAACCAAAGCTTTCTTTCCCAAATCAGTTTGTATTTCGACTGCTGTTTTAATCCTCTATTCATTGGTGAGACAGCTTTCAGCATCAGAAAGAAAAGTTTTCTTTGAAGCATCCAAGAGCTGCTTTTATGCAAAACAAAGCACTGCCATAAAAGACAAGGGGAGCTGACTTTTTTTCCAGAAGAAGTGCAAGGCAGCACTGGTTTTCTCTTTTAGCCAGTAGTGCAGGAGTTAAAACCTTCAGCCAGGATGGAGGGAGCATGAGTTCAATCTTCCCTGATCTCCCCACAGAGCCAACCAGTAGCTAGCTTGGTATGAATATTTTCAGTCCCCCTTTGCAGGGTCATTCCACTTTCTGTGGAGCAATTAAACTAAGCTGGAGTGATGCCAAATCTCTCTAACCTCATGTTTAGGCTAAATCCCTCCCTTAGGAGGAAGGACCTCCAGCACATGTTCAAATGGATGTTCATGCATTTTAAACCCTAAACTCCACTCTTCATGGCTATGTCAAATCTAGATTATAATGCCACAAAAATTCTTGCGATCACTTTTTTCTTTCTTTTGCTAGATAATATTTATTTTTTCCTTTTTATTAGTGACAATTTGTGTGAAGAAACAAAGCCATTTTCACAGAGCCTGTAAGTCAGGTGTCAGGGCAATTTCCTATGATGCCACACCATCACAGGATGGATGAGGTTGGAATGGGCCTTGGGAAGGCATCCTGCCCAAGCCCTTCCTGGAGCAGAGTTCCCTAGAGCCAGCTGCCCAGGAACAGCATTTTCCTGCCACAGCATATTCACACAGGGCTGGGATGCCTCCAGTGATGGAGACTCTAAACCTGTGCTTCAGTTTGTGCCCTTTGCCTCTGGTCCTGCCCCTGGGCAGCAGTGACAAGAGCCTGGCCCTGCCCTCACTGCAGCCTCCCTTCAGACACTGACCTTGAGGACATCCCCTCTAAGCTCCCTCTTCTCCAGGCTAAACAGTCCCAATGCTACAGACTCACATCCTCTGAACAGAGGGAGACACAGCTGTCCCAGGATTCTCCTGGGAAGCTGTGAGAAAGCTCAGAGAAAGAACTACAAAACAATTATTATCTCTCTTTCTGTAACTGTTTGTCACTGTCATGTTTTCTGAAAAATTCTCTTTGCCCAGGATTCTTTTCCTGAGAAGCTGAGAAGCCTCAGAGAGAAATGAAAACAATAATTATTTAATTGCTTCTCTTTGTTCTGTTGTTTTGAAATGTGGCTTAGACATTGTTCACCAACAGGTGCGTGTTTGATTGGTTTCATGTGAATTGTTTTAACTTCATGACCAATCACCATCAGCTGTGTCAGACTCTGAGGAGTCAATCACAAATTTTTCATTATCCTTCTTGTTAAGCCTTCTCTCTGTATCCTTATCTTTCTTTAGTATAGTTTTAATATAGTATTCTTTAATATAATATAATATCATAAAATAATAAATCAGCCTTCTGAGAACATGGAGTCAAATTCTCATCTATTCCCTCATCCTGAAAACCTCACAAATGCCATAACTGGTGTTTATAGATATGGTTCTCTAGAGTGTGCTATTCATAGTTCACCAACAGTGTGAGAGAAGATTCCTGAAGGCCAAGCAGCTCTTAAGTCCACCACTGTTTCTATAAAACTGCAGATTTCTAATAATAAAGTGCCTTTTCATGCCTCCTGGAGTCTCTGTATCACCTTTGGCTGTCCCAATACCCCTTGGGTGATAACACACTGGTTTCACATCTTCTTAAGGAGAAAAGGTAATTTCCACACCTGCCTCCTGTACCCTGGAGTGAGTATTCTAACCTCTGGAACTGTGCCTTAAAAAAAGATCATCTTCAGTGATGAACGACCTCTGGAAGCCCTGCTTGAAACAATCTCTGGAAGCCCTGCCCAGATGACTGAGTAGCTGAAATAGCCATAAATTTACTTGGGGCTGAGCACTGTCAAACCTGAGGCAAACCTTTGACAAATGTGAGTTTTAGGGACCATCAGGTTTAACTGACATTTGACAGAAGGATTTCCAATGTGCATATTTCATGCTCAAAGTGGCTGGGAGGCCTCTTTACTTACAATCACATAATAATTCTTAAATACTAACACTCAAATTTTTCAAAAGATGCTAAAATTATTACAGATCCAGGTCCTTGAAGAACAGACCTGTCCATGCCAAATGGTGTGTATGCATCCCAATTTTGAAAATTTGTCTTCAAACAAACTATGAACTAGTTAACAGGTTTAAACCTACTAAAATAATCCTCATTACTATCCTCTAAAGAACCTACAATGCTTGTTATTTTAGTGATGTGCTTGCAGCCAAAATGAACAAATATAAAATGGTCCAGCAAACAAATCTACAGCCAATGTCTCTTTTAGCTGTCTACCCTAGGCACGGTAATATCTGTTATCTTCAGCCATAACAATGCACAAAGAAGATAAAGTGATACTCTAGCAAAAAATGAAACTCTACCTGGTAAGGTATGGTACCTGTTAAATAATTAAGAAAAATGGAGGGATTTTTGAAAATACTTTGAATGGCAATAAAAGTATATTGAAAATACTTTAAAGAAGTTGCTTCCTTAAATACTGGTGGTTTTTTTCTCCTCTGAGCTTGAGATAAATGTAAAATACACTATTGCAATAAACTAGTGACAAATTATATTCCAACATGGTTCTTGATGACAAAATAGCCCCCAATACACTGCTCCCCTGCCAAAAATCCATGCATAAACTGACATGCTCAAACAAAATTTCTGCTTCTGATGAGTCTTCCATCCATTTAAAAGAAACTATTTGTATTGGTTTTCCCACCTGCATTCATTTACATCTTACATATTTGCAATTTTTTATCACCCTGGGCAAAATTTTTCATTGCTGGCAACTCCTACAGACAAGAGCAAAGCTTTTAATCCTGTGCATGCAATTTGATTCATTTTTGCACCACCATGCCTTAAAAGATAACTACAGATGACACAAGATCACCGAATTAGACTCCTGTTTTGTCTCATTTCTTTAGTCTTTTCAAGAAGAGTAATTTTCAAGGAGGGTACATTCCTGAACTGAGTTCATGTTTTCTTTTTTTTTTCCCCATTCAGAATCATTCATTATCTTTACTTCCAGCTGAAATTCACTTTTTGTTTCAGTGTCTCTGTAGTTTTTAAAAAAACACTTTTTCCTCTCTACATATTTTTTTTTTGTATCAGCTGATGATGCTAAAAATGACTTACTTTTTTTTTTAATTTAAACAAATCAGAATTAACTCAGCCCCAGATCCTGCACAGAACGTTAAAGCACTTGTGCGTTCTCACAAGTACGCCAAGTTTTATTAGGAATAAAACTCCACAGTGATAGGAAAGAATAAAAAAATCCTACAGAGAGAGAGAGAGGAGGTGTGTATAAAGTATGCTGAAGGGGGGAAGAGCAGAGGCAACTGCATGGATGGCAATCTCAGCTCCACAGGGCTCAGAGAAGGGAGCGGTTGCATGGCAACCACAAGGTGCAGGTACCAGCGGCATCCCCGCCAAGGGCGCATCCCGGTCCGGCTGGGCTCGGCCCCGCCTCTCACACGGGGAGGCTCCTCCCGAACTCCCAACCCACGAGGCACACGGCCTGTTCCAGCGAATTGCCAATACAGATTCCCACTGGCACTTACAGCTGCGGCAGTGAGGATCGCTTCAACAAAGCTAAAACTCACAGCCAGCAGCCCACTCCGCTCAATTACATCGGGCTAATAGCACTGAAGCAGCAGTTGCCATGGTTACCAGGAATTTAGAGGAACTCCCGGCGTTCTATTTCAAGCACAGCTCTGATAAATGGAAGGCAGCATACATTATGAAGCTTCTTTCAAATGTTTGTCCACAAGACAACTCTATTCCTCCATGCATTGTGATAATTCAATTTAGCCAGTCATTAGCCATTAAAATTAGTTTAGCAGAACTATGCATTAAAGCAGCAAACCAAAAATTATTTCCTGTATTAATAACTTATCTCTGTGACCATCTACAAATATGTACATAATTATGAACTCAAATTATTTTATGCAAGCTGTGAAGAACTTTCACCAAGAGTATCACATCAAACAATAGCAAAACCCCGTGTTTTTGTTTAGAAAAAAAATTGCAGCATATATTCCACTTTTTTGTTTGTTTTGGTCTTGGTTTTTTTTTTGTTGTTGTTTTTTGTTTAACACAAGATGCAATCAAGATGTTACTAAAAATGTTTGGGGTTCAAATGTTGTTTTAGTAACATACATGGGAGCAAGTTTTAGTTCCAACAGAGTAAGAATTTCTCAGAAGCACAACCAGAAAAAGAATTGTACTTTCTTCAAGCACTGGTAACATTTTGTCCACAGCCAAAATGACCAACAGAAGTTCAAAATACAGCGGAGTCAAACAAAACAAAACATTCTGGCATAAATGCAATAAGTAGCAGCAAAACTCAGGCAAAAGAACTGAGTATTGGAATGTCGGCAACGAAGAGAGATGGGAAGACTGATTTGGTGATCAGAATCTGATTTATTGTGGGACACAAACACTTATATACTATTTCAGGGGGGCTAGTAATGTTTTACTACAGTGGTTGGGTTAATAATCACATAAACAAACTTATGCATTTTAAACATCTCTTGCTTTCAGAAGTCTGATGTCATTTTCTTTTTCCTGCAAACCTGTCTGATTGAGCTTTCTTGCAATCCTCAAAGTTCTGTTTGCTTTTGCCAAGGCATCCTGTTATCAAATCTGTTATGTTAACCACACCCAAAGTCCATCATCTTGTGTCCCCCAACATTCCAACACTGTAAGAACTCCTGCACAGCTATTTTTGGATTTAGGTTTATAATCTCATTGTGTGACCATACCTTCATTTTTCCTATTGCTACGATCAGTATTTTAAGTGCTGCCTGAGCTATGCTAACCAGGTTGGCATTCAACAGCATATAAAAAGGTCTTTTTGGCCTGTACAAGTGCACATCATCATTAACTTGGGCTATTAGAGCAGCCTGAAGACTGCAGCAGATTTGGTATCACTGCCAGTGATATTAAACACTTCTAGAGCAGCCATTTGAGGAGGCACATCTCAACAGGAAAACCAAAGCTGAGCTCAGAATCCCAGGGAGGGGCTGCTCAGGCAGTGCACACCACTCTGACACCAAAGGTGAGATGAGAAAAAGAAGAACCAGAGGTAGAGGGATAAGTAAAAGAGAGCACAAAATAGGACAGCATTCAACATTAGGTATTTAACAAGAGTGCTGAATACTTTGGAAATTTTAGGACTTCTGTCCAAAACAATACATTACAGGCTTTTGTGCTCTTTTTAAATGACTCCTTTGAAACATCAAAGCCAACAAACAGTATTCATGTTCTCTTTTACCACTGCCAACAAAAAGAGCCATAACCATCACTAACTTAAACCCAGCAGAACAGAACTGTTTCACAGGGACATGTGGGGGCAAAGGTTTATGGAATGCAACTCTGGAGGAGCTGGCTTTTGGGAAGAAAGAGAGATTACATACAAATGCCCAGCCTGAACCTCACTATTTGAAATTACTGATTTTTCTTCTGTCAATTTTAATAAAGGAAAAAAAAATTACAGAAGTCTGATGCATGCTACATCCAGGATTGTGTTTGCCAGCATAAGACTGATGGACGTTTTGGATGGGGTACACACAAAAAAACTTTTGTCCCAAGCCCATCACTCTCCTCAACTACCCAGTGCTTGATTTTTCTTCCTTGTAGTCCTATCTGCATTCAGGGGATCTCCTGCCTGCTCTGTTTGTGCCCACTTTATCACAAACCTAATTTTGCTGTCTTCAAGGCTTCTACCACTGTCCCTTGCCAAACTGAGCCTCTAAATAATCAGTTTAGGAGCAGTGAATTGTTTGAAAGAAGTGCTTACAAAATAGCCAAAGCCCTTCTCTGCACAGGAAACAGGAGCTCTCCTCTGCACTTTTCCAGATGACAAACTTTCAGCCAGGAAAAGGGCAAACCTGCTGCAAGCCACATGCTATACCATGCCATTTGACAATCTCCAAAGAATTAAAACATCTGAGCTTTAAATGCTTCTTTTGCCTTCCACCCTTCCTGCCTTTGCTTCTTTGCTTTCTCTCAGTCAGTTACACTGACTGAAAAGGCTGGTTTGCATTTCCTGGCCAGGTTCCTTTATATCAGACAGTCTATGCAGAAGCCAGACCCTTTGAAACAGCTCCTCTGCTGGGATCCTGCTGCAAACCTTTCCTGCTAGCCCCCCTCGCTCATCACATAATCAGAGAAGATTATCACCTCCCTCTCCCACGTGTGCTTCAGCACAATGGATCGGGCAACAAAAATTTACAAGCCAACAAAGCAGAATCTTCAGTGCAGCCACTCGAAAGGAGTTTGGGAGACAGTTTCAGGACCCCTGAACAACCTAAATTGTTATAATGAATTTCTGCATGAGCTTCTTTCATTCGCATTTCACTCAAAACAAGCTTTTTGGGTACTGCCTGCCCCACTAAAAGTAATGAATTATAACAGAATTGTAACTAACAGAATTAGACAACAGAATTATAACTAACACAGAACCACTGTCCTCTGCTCCTGCATGCAGCAAGAGTAACACCACCTTCCTCAGTGCTTCCAGACTCATTAGGACTATGTGTCAATCTGTGATGCAGATAGGTGACGGGCTAACAGAGCACACAAGGGTGGGGAACAGCACAGCACCCAACTTCAGCAGCACAAAATCAGGCCCTGGCAGAGACAGAACTCCACAATAAACCCTGCACTGTCTACTGAGTATTGCAAACACTGAGCCCACTTCACAGTCTGATGACTACTTCAGGAGGCTCAAGTATCCAGGGCGTCTCTTATTTACTTCAAAGAGATTGTTTTGGACTGTGCTGGGGACACCCTGTGCTAGCACAAATACTCCCAGTGAAAAGGAACCAAACTCAGAATGGGACAGGAGGCTCATGGCTGTAGAGAGGCTCAGAAGCCACTCTGCAGTACCTAAAGCATGAGAAGGTCCTTCTGAAAGGAGTGACAACTGCCACAGCTTGACCCAACTGTGCTCTGCTGGATGTTTCCAGCCAATGTGATAATCTTTTCCTAGAGGCCAGAGTTCAGAGGCTTGGGCAGAGTGCACTGCCCTAACTTCTAAATGTGCTCTACTGCCTCTTCATGCCCCCCATGCCGAAGGCCTGGGCAAGGCTGGATTTTTGCCCTCTCTTCCATCTGTGTTGTGGCTCAGCAATCTCTAACTGTCCTCTTCTTTTGTCATGGCATTTAATGTTGACAATCTCCACCCTAGAAAACGCTGCATGTGATAACTTGGTGTAACTACACACGTGGAATGGCCTTTCTCTCAGCAGAACCTTGTAAAGACACGCTGGGCTCCCCTGCTAAGAGATGCTGATGTGAATTCCCAGAGCACTGCAGGCAGAAAGGTCAAAGCTGAGTCACACCAGTATGACATACAGGAGTAATACCACAATTCTGGCAGATCACTCAATTCTCCTGCTCTCATCTGGGGCTAACAATGGGTGAATTTCCTTAGGTTTCAGTTGTAAATATTGTTGTCCTCCCAAATTCCTGTACTTCATACAAAAGGCTCTGAATACAGATGACAGACACCCCTGAGCCCAGACAGAACTATGTGAGCTCTGCTCCTTTATCTACCTGTCCCTTTGCTGGGATGCCACTGCCATGCTGACCTGCAGAATCACTGCTAAACCCAGGCTGAGCTTGGTTAGACCTTGGCTAACTCTGCCCAGGGACTGTGGTACCTCCTATATCTGTGCTCTCACTTTTATCTGTGTTCTCACTTCCAGTCAGAACAGAAATGCCACAGCTGACTGAGTTCCAGCAAAGGCGACTGACTTGGTCTCCATGTCACTTGCTGCAGGCTCTCTTCACACCACACTGTCCTTGGCTTTTAGGCTGTGCTGCTTGAGCCCAGCACCTGCCCAAGGATAATTTAAATACAGCTATACAGACTTGGGAAGTGACTCCTGCACTTGGCTGAAAAACCAGGTGCTAGAAATCCCAAAAATTGATAATTACACTGGAAACATACTTTCACAGGGTAGAATTTTTTTCCCCCACAACGTTCATGCACGTGCTCTCACACAAATGAGAATTTGCTTGTCAGGAGCAGGAATTCTTTTTCAGAACACCTGTAGCTCTGCACTCCACAGGCTGCTGTAGGTACAGCAAACAGTTTGCACACTGCCTGACAACACAGTTCATTTTCCTCAGGGTCAGAACTTACTACATGCCAGTGTCTGAGTCCCTGCCTGCTCCTCAGCCTAAAGGGTGCAGGGAACCTGCCTGACCTACCATTACTAAGCCATTCTTTTGTATGTATGTGTCCCTAAACAGAGTGTGATGTCTGTCGTGTTTCTGGCAGACAGTCAGCAAAGGATCAAAACTGCACAGGAATCAGGATCATGATGCATTTCTAATTACAGTTTCTTTTAAAAAACATTTCTATCACTGATGTCTAGTTAAAAAGATTTCTTTTTCCTCCAGAGCAGTTTACAATTAAAAAAAAAAAAAAAAAAAAAAAAAAGAGACTGTCTCTACAGGCACTGCTAAACTGATTCAACCAAAACACAATTACAATTGCATGGACTTTGATTTCTCTAAAGTATTTCAGCAAATCTGCAACAAAAATATTTCTACGATGCAATATATAATAATATATAGCATAGATATTGCTAAAGTGCTGCCTGGGATGGTGTTTATATATTTTTGCTGTCATCAACTTAATGTGCAGCAAAATGCACTACTGCTTCAGTTATTAAAATATTTGGTTAGAATAAGTGAATACGATCACGTTTGATTCACTAAGTACCCAGCATATTTATTTTAATGATTTCTTTTTTTAACGAGCTGCAAAAAAAAGCAGTTCTCCCTCCACCTGCTTCTCCATCTCCAGGGCTGCTGTTTGTTCAAAGCATCAGATATATCACCAACACTTCAAAAAGTTTGAGCACCAACTGTCTCTGTGAACAGTGCTGCCCAAACAGGCCCCAGATGCACTGAAGGGAAGGAAGGCTGCTCCCTCCCCTGCTCCCATCCAGCTCCCCAAGCCATTGTGGAATAACCCTGGATGTGTTCACCCTGCCTGGCAGGCATGACTGCCAGCACAGACCCGTCCAGGGAAGGAGGATCCCTGGGCTTCCAGTGCTTGGCTCAAAGGTGTATTTCACCACTAAAACTCACCTGCCAACTGACCTTAATCAGGCAGTTCTGTGCTTTCAAAGAGAGCAGCTCTTATTTGGCCAGATTATCTGATAAAACTGAAAACTGGCATTAAAAGGTTCTTTTTTAGCAGAAAAAACACACCTGCTATCTAATGTAAATTGTAGGTGAGATGAAGCTTCCAACACGTGCAGAAGAAATGTTAATGAATACTTTGGGGGACTTTAACAAGACTGATTTTGGGCTCAACAGTGCTTCAGAAGACAATGGAAATGTACAGCCTTCATCGATTCCATAGAAATTACTCGTTCTGGCTGTTACCCGGAACCAGACCTAGGCGATAAGCCTTGCAGGTGGAAAAGAGCTGGAAGGCCACAGTGGGGCCTTGTAGGCGGAAAAGAGCTGGAAGGCCACAGTGGGGCCCTGTAGATGGAGAAGAGCTGGAAGGCCACAGTGTGGGCCCACAGGTGGAAAAGAGCAGGAAGGCCACAGTGTGGGCCCACAGGTGGAAAAGAGCGGGAAGGCCACAGTGTGGGCCCACAGGTGGAAAAGAGCGGGAAGGCCACAGTGTGGGCCCACAGGTGGAAAAGAGCTGGAAGGCCACAGTGTGGCCCTGCAGATGGAGAAGAGCTGGAAGGCCACAGTGTGGCCCTGCAGATGGAGAAGAGCTGGAAGGCCACAGTGTGGGCCCACAGGTGGAGAAAAGCTGGAAGGCCACAGTGTAGGCCTGTAGGTGGAGAAGAGCGGGAAGGCCACAGTGTGGCCCTGCAGGTGGAAAAGAGCGGGAAGGCCACAGTGTGGCCCTGAAGATGGAGAAGAGCGGGAAGGCCGCAGTGGGGCCCTGCAGGGAGGGCACCCCAGGACTCACGCGCTGGGCCGCAGGTCCGGCAGGGCCCTGTCCAGTGGCAGGCGGTCGCTCAGGTAGGCGTTGTAGCCGTAGTACTGGAACTGCTTCAGGGCCAGGCGCCTGTTCTCAGGGCTCAGCTCCTGCCCCCAGTGAGCAAAGAGAGACGAGTCCGTGAACGCTTCTGCAGGGTTGTCTTCCAATTTTGGTGGAGCTTCTACAAGAGAGAAAGACAAAAAGAAACAGTAAGGATCTGCTAATTTAAGAAGTGTAACTTCAGCTCCACTTGCTGCTTGTAAATCTTCCCATGATCTGACCTCACATACTCTTGTGCCGGCGTAACTATTAGCACGTAAGGCTCAAAATTTAATAGTCAAATAAAGTCTTTTTTATCACAATCTGACTAAGGGCCAGGACTGATAAATCTGAATGAATTAAATTTCAGAAGGAGCTTTATCAGAAAGGAACATTATTTTGCTTTTATATACTAAGACGAAATATTAATTTCAGTCTGGATTATCTTGCTAGGAAATGACTGAGGTTTTGAAGGGGAAAGAAAGCATCTGTACATAGTTCACAATATGGCTGCCTAAGTTTGTGTGTAAATTAAGTTCCTTAAAACTACATATTCAGCACAGAGAAAATTCACTGTACTAGGCATCCACATTTAAATAGCAAACTAATTTCAGTCATGCAATAACTTTATGCTCCAGTTTACCAATCCAGCCTATTTGAATTTTTAGTCCATATTTAGGTGCATGTGATGATGCTACTGGGATCATCACTTTGTAGTATTTGCTTGATTAGAAAAGGTTTTCATTTCACAAGGCCACATCTCTGGCTGTCATGCCAAACAGAGAGGAGAGGGAAAGATATACCTAGAACTCAATTTAAGAAGAGCCCCAGTACAAGGAAATCACAGCATTCATTCTCAATGTTTAGTTGCACAGAAAGTCTGTTCAAGGTGTCTTGTGAGCTCTCTGTGACAGGCACATCATCTAACCAAGAGAAGCCCTCGTTTCTGTAAACACTTAACAATCCACAGTACCCCAGTAAAGCCAGATCAAATGCCTCCAATTTGTCAACATAATTGATAATTTACTCCAATTTGTCAACATAAGCTAGACCCACACACACACAAAAAATCTTTTTCTGGAAGTTATTATTATTTATCAGCAGTCACACTAACAGTGACCCAACCAAATGAAGAACTCTCCTTTCTAAAGTGCTGTACTTACAAACACAGAGACTTATGAAAATTAAAGTGAATCTTCTGAAAATCTGTCAATTGTCCCCAAAGTCCTCCTCAGCACCCAGAGCCACCTAAAGGCCTGAGAGCTGACTTAACCTTCAGGTGGAAACACCTAAAGACAACAGTTTATGTATTAGCACAATGTGCCATCAGAATCCTGACTCCCAAAGAATGCCAGGAAGCATCCTTTGATCTCCTACTAGAAAGAACCCAAAATGCAAAAACATAAATTGAGAAGAACAGGTTATTTGATTTGTTCAAGATGTTCTCCTTTTTCTTCCTGACAACACTGACAGGAAACTAATGGTGCTTGCTTCCTACACCATGTTCCAACCTCAGTAAACATGAAATGTTTCTTTACTTGTCAAAGTACTGTCTCAGAGCCTGAATTTGGGAATCAGCTCCAACTCTTCAAAGATGAAAGACAAATTAAACCCTCAGTCAAAGGAGAAAACTACTCTGACAGGCCCTGCTACCACACAGATAAATGTCTGAGAGAGGAGCTTGGCAACTACACAAGTTGGATAAACTCAGATAATTTTAGAGGGTCCTAACTTGAAAAAGGCAGAATAGCATTTGAATACCACTCGGAAAATCACAGCAGCATGGGATGTCACAGATGTCTCTGTCTTTTCATGGTTGAAGTGCCATCCCAGAAACAGCTACCTACACAGACTCACACAGATACTGAATATATTGAATTTTATCTAATGATTTTGTGAGCAAGAGTATTTCCTTAAGTGATCTGTGAATCTCTTGCTGTTTTCTGATTGAAAAAGTGCACAGTAATCCAGGTTGTATCTCAGTTTAAGATTTTCCACTAATGGATATCTGTGAATTCAGTTTACAAGCTCTACTAAACCACTTACCAAATGCAGCAATTTTTTTTGTATACTAAGCAAACATGTTATTTCAATTCATTGCTCTACAGGAAAAAAAAAAACATTAGCAGGAACTTTCAATTACAATTCCAATCGATGGAATTAAGCACCCATCTCCGATGACAAAGCCTTTCTTTCCTTTATTTGGCTGAAAACTCTTGGGGGAAGCAACTTTCTTCAGCCAGTCTCTTACAAGAAATAAAAATAATGATTACAGACCATCGGCTGCCTTTTGACTCAAAAGTCAACAAGTGCATTTGATGCCTTGTCCTCAGTAAACAGGTCCTGCACAGCCAGGCCTCCTTCCCACTTGCTCCTGCAGCTGCAGAATGATGGCAGGGAGCAAAGCCCCAGAGGTGACCCGTGAGCAGTACTGCCTGAAGCAACACCAGGCAGGCACGTTCATCTGCTCTGTTAGCACCAAAAAGGAAAGATCAATTCCATTTCTCCTCTGGGAAGAAAGCCTGCTACCTGCAGCACATCACTGCAAATGTTATCTGGAGGTCCTCCCTATACTAACTTATTAACTCTTGGCAGATTGACTCCCTGCACTTAAATCAATTAGCAGCAGAGATTTATTACACAGATGTCAGCTGGATGCACACCTGGATTAAGGAAGTCTTCTTCCAGAAGACTAGCTGGTTTTGGCATCAGCCTGGAGCTGGTCACACACTGCTTACCTGAGCCAAAAACCCCACAGTTGTTTTTCCAAAATCATCTGTGTCTCTTCAGCTCATACATCTCCTAGTTATGCAGTTAATGTTTATATAAATCCAGTGCTTCATCTGATCTTTGTGAGCAGCTGCCAAGACAGAAATTCACTCTCCTCTTCCTATGGCTCACTGTACAGAGTAAGTCAGAGACACCAAATCAAAAGACACCACTGAGATAAGAGACAGACATTTTGTTACCTGATTGCTGCTTTGTTCTATGATCTCAGAAGAAAGCAAATCTTTCATTTACTACAAATTAACACAATCAATTAATAACTTTGATTTAATCTCCGTGAAAGCCTTTGAAACTCATTAAGAGAGACCAAATTTTTTAGCTCCATTCAGACTTCAACATTTCTTCCAAAGAAAAGTTACCTTGAACAGGTTCACAATTAAGAGAAAGGATCAAGTCAGACAGGGCTGCAAACAGAGTTGCAGAGGCAGATTCAGAAATGCTGTTTGTCAACGTTTCATTTTGGTTCTATCTCTTATTTGACTGCAGGTCTATTCACAAAAGCAGCAGTGTTTCACATCAAAGCTTTGCCATTGTGAAAACGCCTTCCAAGGAAACAGAACTGCTGCACAAAGCCTGCAGTGTAGCCTTATCTGCTGATTTCATTAAGTGGCAGTAACAAGAAGGTAGATACAGTAAGTCAGCACAACCACCCTGTCTGAGAAAATACCCCTATGGCAGCTGAAGACATCAATACCTGCACTAAATGATACATGCTCAGGCAGAACAGGCTGCTCAAAAAAGAAGAATGAGCTGGAAATGATGCCAGAGAGGAGGAGGAAAGGCTTTGATCATGTTCTCCAGTGCCTGACCCTCTGATTTCCCAGCCCAGAGAGGAAGGAACAGGCCATGATTACAGAGGTGATGCCACAGTTATGCCTTGCCTCACCGTGCAAGGTGGACTCATGATGTGCAGCTAAGACTATCATTAAAGGCAAAACAAAGCTCAGCTCTCTCACGAGGCCCAATGGCCTCAAACTCTGGCTCCCAGCACTCAAAAGATCTATATTCTATTTCCTGCAGGCAGTAGCCTTTCAGCTTTCTCTGGAAGGAAGGATCTTTTCATCCTTTTCCTCTACAGGTGCCCTTCATCTGTCAGGCAATCCATACCCTCTTGCCAGAGGCCATTTGGTGTGACAGGTAAAAATCCCAGACTGGCATTGGATCACAGAGCCATTATACAGTGTTTACAGGAGGGAAAACTTCACCTCAACTTTGTCACACAGCAAGATACACAGAGGAAAATCCCGCTTCTCTAACCTATTGTAATTCATGAAAACACTTTATCAGCATTCTCAAAAATTGCAGTTTGACAATTCCTGTCTTGCAAGGCTGCTCCCATGCAGGACCCTGCTATAAATCCTGGATCAGATGAGTGAACCTCTAAATGAAAACATCCTTGTTTGCATGGTGTGATGAAACACTGACAAGCAACAGCAGAAGCAGCTCACCAAGATGCATCACTGCATCAGCCATGGAGAAAAGTATACTCAGAAGACAAAAATTGAAAGTTACAGTAACAGATCTTCCCTCAAAGAAGTTACTTTACTTATTCTCTCACCTCCCCAAAAAAATCACAATACTGCTGGCAAGATGTCGACACCAATATAACTTTGTGCTAAAAAGTCAACTTCACTGTTTTGAATATTCAAGTTAATTCCTCGTGGCATTCTAGTCATGTTCCCAAAGAAATGACTTCAGGAGAAGTGCTCCTAGGAAAAAATGCAGCATCTAAGTGGGTTAAATCCTGCTACTGCTGCTTACTTACAGCTTAGTAAATCATACTGAAGTTGCCAGGGCTCCTCAGAGAGACTGACAGAGCCTGTCAGACTCTGCCTGCACAGATGACAGAGCAGCAGAGCCCTAATCTTAAGAAAAAATAAACCTGATGCAAACTCCATACAAAACACACAACCACCCTGAGAGGATTCAGCTCCATATCCAGTCTTTGCATACCCCAGCACACTCTGTAGTTAGTGTAAACAGATCAGACAGACAGGGAATGGGGAAAAACCCCAACAAAGGAAGGGTGATCCTCTCCTCAACAGCTGTCAAGAAATCACGGTAACACTATGCATAGTATACAATCAGACAAAACTTTAAGGATTAAACTGTGTATGATGCCACATACAGAAGGAAGTGCTAAAACACTCTCAATTTTACAATTTTTTAGAACTTGAAACACAGTTTATATGTTCTTAATTTACATGCTACCTTTACTGCATTTTAAGCAGCCAATACACATCCGTAATGGCATAAGCCATTAGCATACTACTAACATAGATTTTCATTTGTTTCTGTTTGGAGTTTTTTCTCATAAATAATCCCGTGTTTATTGTGCATCTTAGGGTGGAAATTCAGCCTAGTTCTGCTGCTTCGTGTAGGTGTAGAAGAAGGGATTACAACTGACCTCACCTGATAAATCACAGTTGTACTAATTACCAAAGAAGAAGCACAGCCTTGCCCTTAATGGGTCACAGCTGTGACTAATAAAGGTAAGTGTGATAAAAGGGGTGGGTTGGCTGCTCAGGGAGAGCCTGGACAAAAAAGGAATGATCCAGAGAGACACACAAGAGGAATGGAACATGGAAGAGAGCTGCTGCTGCTGCTTCAGAAGCTCTGCTGCGAGGCCAGGCTGGGGCTGATGGAGTTGGAGCCTTCAGCCACAGTCGAGCTAGGTGAAAGCCTGTGGCCAGAGGCAGCAAGGAAATGCTTGCAGTGATATTCCAGCAGGAACAGCCAGCAGTCAGGGTCTGTCAGGAACACCAACAGCAGGAGCTTGCTGTAGCCACAGCCAGGATGGCTAAGGTGTAAAGATGAATAAACCAGGACCCTTTCCACGTTGTTAAATGAGAGTCTGTGTCTTGGCTCATTCCTACCCCTAAGGAGAGGTCTGCTGCAACACTTGGCACCCAACAAGGACAGGCCTTCATGCAGAGGAGGTGGATGCTTCCTGCCCTGGCACACTTTCACTACAGCTCCGAAAAAGTCATCACACAAAAGTCAACACCGAAGAAAGATGTCTGGAGATGACTCTCAGAACGTGCCCAGCGCTAGAGGGCAGTGTAAGAAACAGGAAAATTTGGGTCTTAAGACAAATCTGAGGGGTTTGAGCCTTCTAAAGGAGTTGGTAAAGAGCTCTCAGAACTACAAACCAATAAACTGCTAATTAACCAGCAAATTCCATTAGAGTGGTTATTTCCTATGGGAAAGAAAAATGAAACTTTTATTCAGTTAATGCTAAATTATTTGATGTGGGTGCACACAAACAACACTTTATAGGAATGAAGCCTTTATAAGGGCTCTATATTTCTTCTGTATGCACTCCATCTGGCCTGTTCTGATCTGAAAACACCATAAATCCTGGGCACTGCTGTTCCTACTTGATGTGTTCTCACTACCAGCCTGTTAAATTCCCCTTTAGCCATAACTGTGCCATGGATATGAATCAGGCCAGACAAGTCCATGCATCATTCTGGCAAAGTTAACATAAAGTTACTACAAGCCTGGACAACCCAAAAACAGAGTAAAGGCTCCTAATCTACTGGAATGGGATTACCTAAGGAAATACAAATTTCCAAGTACAACCCACTTCCCCTCAGATGAAGACACAGAACTCTCTGACAGGTACCAATGCTGCACTCTCAAGGCTTTCTGTATCCATTGACATCAATATTTTGTCAGGGACCAATTTTGTTTTCTCCAATGTGTAAAAGGTGGATTTTCAAAAAACACTATGAGGACATTAAAAACTAAGGAGTACCAAGTTCCAAGTCTTCAGACTTTCTAAAACACAATTTTCAGCTTCTCCTAAGCTATACCTCTCTTCATGCCTAGTACTTGGAAACCAGATGTTAAGACATTACCAATTAATTTAAAGAAACATATAATTTCTGAACGACAGACCTCCAAGATAAAGAGTGGTCAGAATCATTATTTATTGACTATAACTTACAGGATTACCTTTATTGACTGTAACTTAAAGTTTCATTAAAAGAAGCAGGTTTTTAATGGCAAAGTTATTTTTCTCTTTTCAAATAATTCTGTACTGAAGGCATTAACTTTAATCTCTGGGCAAACATACCACAATTTTTGGACTAACAGTATAAAAATACAATAATAATCTGCCAAAAACTGCCTGAAGATTGATTTGGTGAATTTATTCAGTTGTGATACACAAATCTCAGTATCACAAACTGAAGTGTACATGCCCTGAACCAGCAGTGGTACCCATAAAGGAAAGACAAGAATGAGATGGGCACAATTACCTCCCTAATTTTTCAGACAAGCAGAGTGACAGCCTTGTTTCAGTCAGTTCTAATTAGGAGGAATAAACCCCCCTGCAATGCTGATTAGATCAGATTGTTAAGGAAAATGCTAGACCAATTGAAGCCAATCATCTCTGATCTGTGCAGTTTTGTGAGAATTATTGCACTGGCCTAATATGTTTCCTGTCTTGGATGAAAAAGACACGTTATCATCACATCTAACTGCTGTTCTTTTAATTAATTGTGATAATATTTTCAAAATGCCCAGGAAATTTTATGATAGTGAACCTTGTACAAATGAAAAGAAGGTACAAATTAAACCCCAATTTTGCAAAACAAACAGTTTTTCATCAGGTTCATTGATTACACTGAGTATTTTTTCCATGTAGGATTGGAAGACAACAGAATTTCACAGATGAGAGACCAGTTTGCATCCTGGAAACAGAGCTGTGCCAAAAATTGAGATTGCTTCTACTTGATGCTGAGGCACAAAGATGAATTTCTAATGACAACTTTCCTCACTTCCTTATCACCTAGAAAGAAATAAGTGGAAACAGAGGAGATCTACATATAAAGCCCAGTTTGCAAAGGCAACAGAATAAACCAGGCTCTACATTAGGGCTTGGGCTCTGAGACCTCTCAAAGACACAGCACAGGGAGTCCTCTGCAAGACAGAAGATAAGAAGGTTCAGAATATTCCACTGATTGTAACTGCACGTGTTCCTAAATTTAGGCATCTGCTGATGGGCTTACTAAAAAAGGAAACTCATCTGCATTTAATGAATAGCAGACCACTTGTTTCTCGGGGGATGAGTGGCGTTTGCATCAGTGCAGCTGAGAGGCTTTAAAAGCTCCGTGTGTTTTCTATCATAAACCCAAATCTGTGTCACCTGGAGTAAACATGAAAGGCATTTAACTATTTTGAAAACCATTTTGCCAGGAGCTGTCAGGCTGTGACACAGCTAATTAGCCATACACATACAGCTTTTCTTTTTATACAGAGCTGAGTAGAACCACCAAAAGTAAAATTCACACAAGGAAACAGAACTAACACCCTTCTACAGTCACCCAACTCAGAGCACTGAAAATAGGCTTCCTCTTTCAGTAATCACACAAACTGAGACTTCTCTCTGCTTGCCAGGCTGTACTGAGCTCCCTCAGATTAGTTCTACTTCAAAAACTTCCATTCGGTTCTTCCAGTCCTCTGAGGAATTTTGTTTGGCCACTTCTTCGCAAACACAGAAGTTTCAGAGAGCAACAGCTCCCTCACTCAAGACATGCTTTTCTTTTTCCCTAAGTACTTCCAACATTACAAGTTGTGAGCTGCTCCACCCCTTCCACCTTGGCAGGGCTCCTACTCAAAAAGTACTTCTCAAGCACTTGGTAGGCATTACTGCACAGTGGAGCTCCTTCCCACTCCCAGGAGTTTTCCTAAGCTACCCCAAGAGACAGAGGTGAGTTTCAGTTTTAAAAGGAACCTGAAGAATTATGAAGAACAGGGCTGCTCGGAAGAGCCAGCATGCTCTTCTATAAAAGCATCTTCCATTCTCAGGCACCACTGCCCTTGTCAAGCTTCAAGCACAGGATGTAGGAAAATGCAGCAGCAGGGAGCAGGAATATTTTAATGGTTTGTAAACTACACTTCAATTAAAAATTAAAAAAAATGAAGTCAACTTAACATAACCTAGCTTCTCCTCTTGGCAGAAAAACACGAATGACAAATTAAAAGCATTCTCCCATCTTTGACACCAAGTAGATGATTTGTGCTAATGTTAAGATCAATAATACACTGAGCCTCTCAAGATGTCAAGAATTCTCCTTTACATAGTAGGAAAAATTAAAGAAAATGCAATCAAGTTCTTTGGTTTCACAGGTATTTGGGTAAATGATGTGAGATGATACTTTAGCTTAATTTTGGAAATAGGACAGCGAGTCAAAAACAAGCTGGAAGGAGACAACGACTCATGAGGACAAGCAGCAGCCTGGATCAACACAAGGCAAAGAGAAAGCTCTACATGGCACCCAGCAAATAGTTTGGTTTGCTGTTTTTCTCAGCTCACTCCCTATCCTACAATGAGGAACTTGGAGAAATATCTATTACCTGAGAATTTTCCTCTATTGTCTTCATTTAAGAACGGCAGAAATAATGGCTTCAAACTTACAGCATTCTGCATTTCCTTTGCAAATTCAAAAAGCAGAATACCCTCAAAAAAATCTTTTTGAAATTGCATTAGGTAGACTGTTCCTCTGCTTCAGTGATGTGAAGAATGGGAACATCTGGCTAGCTGGTTATTTCTGTTTGTTTTCTGGGTTTTCTTGTCTGATTTTTTTTTTAAAGTCATCATAGTCCAGTCAGAATTTTAATTAAAAAAAAAGAAACAAGAAAACCCCAACAAAACAAGCCAAAAAATACCTCAAACCCAAAATACAGCTAGATTAGAGAATAAAACAAACTTAAAGCTAGAAATACAGTTTTAAACAGAAATAAGAAGCAAGAGGAAAAATGAGGAAGCCAAGAAAAACTGGCCTTACTGCCAAAATAGGAAACTAAATGAAAATAATGGAAAATTTAATTTGTTATGCAAGATACAATAGGCAATTTAGTTAGTAATTTCTCATCAAAAGACTACAGATTTCCCTGCAGATCTCCGTGACTTTAGTGTGAGAAGCATTATTGAAACGGTCAGAGATTCACAAATCAACCTCTTGCAAATGTGCTAAATCAACGCAGAAGAAGAGAAGTAGAAACATCTTCCAAGGTTTTAAATTTATTACCTCTCCTGCAACATAAACCAAAGTTATACTTTGGTAAAAATCAGACACATCTTTCTTCTTCCTGTCCTCGCCCCACACCTGATGATAAGCTTCAGGTAAACCCACAAAGCAAAAAGGATGAGAGGGAAAAAAGCTCCATCCCTTGCTGGGCACATATTTTGGAGTTGTGCAAGAATTTTCTTGTATTTTTTTAATAACCCTGTGTGTCACGCATCCTGAAGAGAAAATCAACTTGCTCATTTTGTCTAGGATAAAAATCAAGACTCTTTGTTAAGAACGGTTCCAGCCCTCACCCAATTTATCAGCATCCCAATTTAATCCAGCACAGCATCCCAATTTAATCCAGGTCAAAGGAACACTCTGCCTCTTGCACTGCACCTACAGAAACATCCCCATCTCACTGAAGTACCCCTGAGTCACTGTGTGCAGTGGCATCCATGGCAAAGCTGCTTAAGTGAGTGAGGACAAAGGAATTCCTACTGATTTCTGCCAGGCAGAGATCTAGGAGAGCATTTAAAATATTCTACTAGAGGTAAAATACTCATCTAAGCTAAATTAAAATGGACAGGAGCAGAGGTTGCTTTATTTTTAAAAGCTGCAGAGGCATACCACAGTTACATTTCATGTGCATGAAAGAGAGGAGAGCTCTTAGGGATGGCTCATATACACATAATCCCAGAGACCTGTTCACTAATCCTAGCTGCTCTGAACTGAAACAGAATTATCCAGGAGTGTCAGCAAACATCAGCAAAACATCAGCCTAAAAAAAAGGGTAATTAAAACAGATTTTCACCAGTTTTGTAGAATATCTTTAGTAGACAATCAGGGACTTTATTATTTATCATCATTACTTGTAGTAGAGACTATTTAGGATAGATACCAGAAGAATATATTCTGATAAAACAGCTGAGAATGGTGAGATATTCAATTTTGAATTTATATAGTGCTTTTAGGAATTGTTAAGCAGGACACCAGATTTCATTAATCCCCAGGTCATGTCCAAAATGAGCAGTGGGTTTTTCATTTGCTCCACCTGCCCTGCAGGTGTTTGAAATCCACAGGGCTTGCAAATTAATTACTGATCAGTCGTTGGGGTGGGATGGGCTAATCAAACTCTATTTGAAAAAGAAAAGAATGAAAAATTCATTTTACCATAAGAGGCAGGATATTAACTGCACAGTAGTAGTGAAGGAAGAATTTCTAGAAGCAGCCAGCTCTGAACAGAAGACTAAGGAGAAGCTGATGTCCCTTTGAAATAACTGTTCATTAATAAAACCAGTGATTTTCTATAATCAAAGTGCAAGTATTTCCTCTAACAGCAAATGAAGTTTCTTAACAGTTTGTTTCCAATTCATCTTTGCTCCTGGAGAAAAGCTGCCCTCTAATAATGTGACACTTAAACACAGCTGGCAGTCAAGTAAAGGTAACAGCAGTAAAGGCTCCAGAAATTTTGTAAACAAATCCTAGCTTGAGGCAATGTCAGAGAATTCAATGTTTTACCTGGAAAATGGAATATGGAATATTTTCATCCAATACAAAGAAATAATTATGAGATTAATTGAAGCAAATTAGAAAGCAGGAGGGGATTTCTCTGGCAGGAAAACTAAGGCTCATTGCCTTAGTCCTAACAAACAACTCCAAACCTAAGACAAAAGGTATTTCCCAACCCCCCAAAGTGCTACTTCATGTCCCTGGTGAAGAGGATTTGGTAAGCCTGCTGAGGAGGCACAGCTTCTTCCAGGAGCAGAGCCACAATTTACCTGGAATTTTGTAATGCCTCTACTTCCCTGTCCACCTGACTAAAATGCACCTACTCAATCTCTTTCCCTGTTTAGCCAATGGTCATTGTGTGAAAGAGGCCAGCAGGTGCACAAGAGTTGGAGATTTACCTCCCAAACTGCTTTTGCATGTTAAGTTCACTCACCAGAAAAATACATAATTTGCATATTGAGAGCTTAACACTCCCAGCAAGTTTTGGCTGGGTTACCCAGGGCCAAAAAACTTGCCAATGCTTACTGAAACACTCCTAAAGGAACAGACACTGACACCAAGGGAACTCCTACACTAGTTTGGCTCCATCCTAGTTTTGGAAGAGCAGCCTGCTAAAGGGTTCAGCAGAGCAGCGTTCCTGACTGTTACCAGCATCTCTCTGCAGCTGCATCTCTGCCAATGCAGGAGTCTGAAAAACACATGCAAGGAAACACTGATGAGATCTTGCTCATCCTTTATGATTTATATGAGAGTAGGCTGATCAGAATCAGAACTGAGCAAAATCTTCTATGGTTTCTCCTCCAATAAATGTTGTTGCAGAAAGTTCTGTCCCTTCAGACATTTGCATTGATAATGCTTCTTTGTTAATGCACTTTCCTGCCAAAGACCTGGCAAGCTGTGAAGGAAGGGCTGTCTGTTTTTCCATCACCACTTTTCTGGCTTCATTTGCCACCAGGTTCTCCAGTTCTCCAACACTCCCAGAAGTGGAACCACACACACCAGATTTCCATTCATTTAGGTCCTCAGCATCACCTAGGGTCAGTGGAAAATTTGTCATTGGTATTTTCCTGTGTACTCTCCAGTTTAATTTTATACAATCTTCATAACCCAAACTGCCCACAGCCAGCAGCACATCCTTTGGCCTCCCGTGGAGGGTGATGGTTGAATTGGGATAAGACTTAGGCTACTTAGGCTAAGACTTAGGCTACTTAGGCTAAGACTTAGGCTACTTTTCTCCTCTTGCTGCTCATAGTACCCTTCCACAGTGGTAAAGGAAAAAAAGAGGATTTTGTTTTCTTCCTAAAATAATTCCTTGATTATCTCTGCACAGCTGAGCTCTCCCAGAAAAGCCAGAACGTTTTCCCCATGGATCTCATTTTGCCATTGTAAAACAGGAATAGCAACACATGCCCTGCCTTGCAGGAGTATTAAAACAAAGCTACACTTCAGAGCTGCTCAGTACCAGCCACCGCCGAAATGCTTAGAAAACCAATAAAAATCTTCTTTCTTCTCATCAGCAAAGACATTAAGATCAGCCACTTTCCACAAATTCCTCTGCATCAGCAGACAGGCTGCACCAGCCCCAATGTTCAACTGCTGGCTGTCCCACAGGAAGTTAATCCTGACAGTGCTGGTTCTGCTGTTTCCGAGCCACCAGGCTCCAACACTGCCTGCATTACAAGGAGCAGATGTTCACCTTACAATTCCATTTCCTTAACTAGTATCAGAGGATTGGTTTTGTGTGTAAGGAGATTTACTAGATTGTTCCAACCTCTTTAGAGTGTGGTTTGTGAGGAATATTAGATATTTCAGTAGCACCATTTTCCCTGCAAAGAGCCATGTGGACTCAGATACTCGTTGTCTTACAGCCTGGTAAAAATTTGGTTCTGTGAACAACAATTGTTACCAAGAGAAAGATTTCCATTCCCAACTGACCTAATCATACAGCAGGTTGGAATATACTGCAGGCAAATAATTTTGTTCAGGCAAAATTCCTCCTTTAAACTGTATCTTTTAGCCCTAAAACTGTGCACTTCTTTGCTTAATTACACAGCCTGCTTTACATTTACATACACAGCCTCTTTTCCCATTCCTATTTTTGTTTTTTCTTGCTCAGAGGTGTGCAAACCATCTGTGCAGTGAACATGGTCTAATGACTATCTGCAAATCTGTTCCCTGAAAGTGACTCTACCAAAGCTGGGAGACCAAACAGTAAATAGTGCCAGCCACTAAGTGTTATGATTTATTCCTATGATGCTAGAGCATTCAAAGCTTCTCTGAAGTGTTCCTAAAAAGATACTTAAATTTTATTCTCCTAGCACTTGCACAGTGTACAAACATACACTTATTTTATCACTTTTTTTTTTTTTTTGGTAAAATTTAAGTGTTTGGGATAATCAAAGAAACTTCAGGGAATTTACATGCTCCATTTACACATAGAAGAACATTCCAGAGTCAAAAGATGCATCCTTGGCCCACAAAACACCAAAGCATGTTTACAGAGTCTCTGAAAATGTCTGTCTCCAAATTTTCACAGTTTTCTCTTAGACTGTATTTTGGGAATCTGGTTTAGAGATTTACATTAAATTCTTCTCGTTATTTTTTAAAATCAAATTAGTAAATGTACAAGGGTATAGCTGAGTGAGATGCTACTTGTACAGTCACACCAACAGCCAGAACTTTAGCAAACAACACTTATGATACTACAGGAGAAACACTGACATAATCTGACTTGGAATACTACTGATGTAAAGAACATATGCAGCTTTTCAACCACAAACAAGTGCTGCAACTGGAGCAAAGACATACTTTTGACCAAAGCCAAAAGCTGTCCCATAAAAAGAGCCCCCTTTTCCATGTTTTGGGAGGAAAAAAAAACCTAATTTAAATACACTCAACAGAATCATAGGAGTTTCTCATTAAAGGTATTTTCTTCTGGTAGCTCTCACATGCTGATGCTCACAGCTTCCAACACTTTTAAGCCATGTTCTATAAATCTTCAAACTTCTTTAAAACTTCTATTTCCAATTATTAACATTAATCTCAGCATAACCCTGAGTATTAGGATATCTCTCAATATATTTCTTACAATATATTTTTGCCATGGTAGGGACCAGTAGAAGCAGAGGACAGGTAAGAGCAAGAGGAAGTGTTGTATTTGCTGGGTGCCCCGTGGCAGGAAGGAATGATGGATCTGACTCCATGTGTTCAGAAGGCTAATTTATTATTTTATGATTCTATATTATATTAAAGAATACTAAACTATAGTAAAGAATACAGAAAGGATGCTTAAAGAAGGCTAAAAAAATAATAATGGAAACTCCTGATTCTCTCCAGAGTCCTGACACAGCTTGGCACTGATTGGCCAAAGAGTGAAAACTGACACCAGAGTCCAATGGAACAATCACCTGTGGATAAACAATCTCCAAACACATTCCAAAGGAGCACAACACAGGAGAAGCAAATGAGATAAGAGTTGTTTTTCTTTTTCTCTGAGGCTTCTCAGCTTCCCAGGAGAAAAATCCTGGGCAAAGAGGATTTTTCAGAAAATGTGACATTCCCATTTCCTTACATTCCCTCCAACCAGCAATGCAGAGCTACTGCGTGGAAAGCAGTAAATTATGCAGGGGGGGAAAAGTCAATGTAAATCTCTTTTCTCTTGGAATAAAAGGACACTTTACATACCAGTTTTGCTCCTTCTTGTGTTTTCTGCAATGACTACTCAGATCTTCCTACTGGGGACCAACTCAGCCCTTGCTAATGTTTAATTTAGATCCTAATTTCTAAACCCCACTTCTGAAGAAACGTTCCTTAATGGAGAAGATAAAACATAAAGGAACATTGAAGCAGTAATCCCAACGTTGTTTTAACATTTAAGGAAACTGAGTTATTCTTTTATGAGTATCAGTTAAATGAACAGCTTTATATAAAATATATTCAAACTACAGGACTTACCAAATTATATCTTTTCAAGAGGTAAGAAGACATACTGACAGAAGAAAACAGCACTGCAAACTAAGGAGGGAAAACCCAAAACTTGGTTTCACTTGTGACTGGCTGATGGATGATTGTGTCTTGCCAATGCTTAACTGGATTTCTAAGCCCTAACTTTTAACATCATCATCTGTCTTTTAGCCATACTTGACAAAAAAAAATTAATTAATTTGGATTTATGCAAGCTTCTTCACAGAATTTCAATGTATAAACATAGAATTCTATTTTTAAATTTAATATTTCCCATTAGATAAGAAAAGGAGAGTGAGGAATGAGATTTTGTCGTATTTGTCACATAATTCCATTTGATGTCATTCCTCTTTCAGTGATTTCTATCTGCATAATTTAATAGTTCATTAACATACTACAGCCACTGAATCTCAAACAGCTGGTAATGGTCATATTTCAGCATCTGTTAGCACCCACTTGCTAAGATCTTATTCTTCCCATCTTCCATCTGAACCACCTCCAGCAGATGGGGGGGAAATGCTATTAAAATTAAAACAGCAGGGCAGAAGACTTGCACTGGAAAAAGCAACACCCCAAATTTCCAGGAGGATGTTTCCAACCAACATAAATAGGTTTCTGTGCAGCTTTTATTAATACTTTCTATGTGCATTATTTAAAAACAACCACACAGGTTAAATTGCTGGGGCTTTTTTCTTCTCATGTTTTCAAATATTGAAAGAGTGTCTTCTCCTGTAAGGGAAGCAGCTCTGTGCATCTAAAATCATTAGTATTTCTTTTATCTCAGATGCTGCCCAGGTCATACTCTAAGTATTAAATAAAAACAGTATTTACATTGGAGCCAAGAGTATAAGCACAGTTAACTGAGCATGAAAAAATACGGATCCCTCAGCCAGGAAATCAAGCTGCATTTTCTGCCCCCCTTCCCCATCTCATTTTCCCCCTCTTCTTCCTCAGAGTAGTTTCCAAATAAGTCAGTGTTAGAAGCTGAAATATTTATCCTGTAAGACTGTGAAAAACTAGCTTTGGAGGACTGAAGAGCCCACAAGGACATTTGCAATTTCCTTGTAATTGCTGTTGGTTCTCCTTGATAAATCCAGGCAAAGTCAGGACTCTTTCCAAGTCAGGGAGGCCACTGTACATTATTATTAAGATTAATGCCTATTTACACAAAGTCGTATCTGATCATTCATTCCCTCAGATCAAGAAAGCAAATTACTCTGTAGCTGATAAAAACTCCCTAAAATGTCTGCAATTTCTGTTTTTACAAAGAAGAACCCGACCCTCAGTCTTCATCTTAGCAACAAAAAAAAAAATCACGAGGGCCACGTGAATCTCCAGTTTCCATTTAAATAGTCTTTGATATGCAAACTTACAATCTTCACAGCTTATTTTGTATTCAGAGCTTAATGAAAAATTGACTCAGATACATTTTCCCATCGCAGTCACAGAATGTTGGGTTTTTGGTTAAAAGCTGTTTCTCAGAATCATACAACATTGCATCTCCCATTGGAAGAGACCCAGACGGATCGCCAAGCCCAAGCCCCTGCTCCTGGCAGGACTACTACAACTAAACCTGACGGAGAGCAGGTGCTCCCTGAGCTGTGGCAGGCCTGGTGCCATGAGCTCTTCCCTGGGAAGCCTGTCCCAGTGCCCAGCCACAGATGTGCGGACCTCACGGAAAGCGACGCCGCAAACGCGCGCCGCGCAATCCTACACGCGAGGAGTCTGTGCCAGGCAGGGAAACGTGGCTTTCAGGCTGCCTTTCCCAATCCCACAGGCTGCCTTTCCTAACCCCACAGGCTGCCTTTCCCAATCCCACAGGCTGCCTTTCCCAATCCCACAGGCTGCCATGACTTGCTGGATGTCAGCTTCTGGGTCACCCGTGTTTCCACACTGAACATCAGCTCGTTCTGCATGGGTGCACAAAAGGAACATCCAGCAGGAAGGTATCAGGGCAAGGAAACTATTGTGACCAAGACACTGAATTAAAAAGACATGGGTGAGAGCCACAAGAAATATCAGGGCTTATTACAGAAGAAAAAACATCTCCATTTTTAAGGGTACTTGTATTGGAGGCCTATTATATACCAATTTAAACTCATATTAATTTATGCCTTACTAATTAAGTATATCATAATCTATCATGGTATTCTAATACTTCAGAAAATTTTGCTAGCTACATTTAAAAAATGTTATTTGGAATAGAAAAGGCTAGATATAGCACAGCATTCCCACAATTTCTACAAGGAAAACATTCTCTAATCAGTTAAAATTCATTGAAGTAAATATATTCATGCAAGCTTTTAGCTTATGCATAGATGAGATTAATTACTTGGATGAAAATTCAAAAACTTTTAGAAAGATCATTACTCTTTCCGTGAAATTAAATACCAAACTGTTCTCTTAATAAATGGAAGTCTTCAGGAAAAGCCAATGAGAAACTATTGAATGAGAATTTAGATTAGCCTGGAGAATTCTGTCTTCAAGTCAGGGAAGCCGTTTGCATTCCTAATGGCCACCAGCACTGTCAAGCTCAGTACTTAACGAGGGCAATCCAGCCTGGAAAGCCAACTGGTAACTCAGAAGAAGCAGCTTTTAAGTCAGGAATGCTCTCTGGTGACACACTACTGATAATGGCTTTTATGTCAAGGGCTAGGAGAGATGCAAAACAGCAAAAGCCAGAGATTTCATCTGCAAGGTTGGACTATCAGATGTGCACAGTGCTCCCCAGAATGCAGAGGGAAACATTACTGGATTTTAGTAGTCACTGAGTGCAACTATCTGTCCTCCACCTTACAAAAATTAAAGTGATCTATAGAAAAAAAAAAAAGTATTAAAAGCATTTTCCATGGGTTTGACTATTCTATTTATGCTTCTTTTTAAGAGCCCATAAAGCAACTTGTGAAACTGTGGTGCCCATACTGAGCAACTTGGTGATGGTGCTGACACATCAGCTTACTAATTAGCACATCTCCCTAGCTGCAGCTATGCTTTGCTTCCTTTTAAAAGTCTTTGCCAACAGAAATCTTTCTATAGCTCTGTGATGCTCTTGATGCACAGCTAAAACCTTTACCATATTTATTACCTATCCTGAAGGCAACTCGTGACGACAGGCTTTCCAAGGAGCATGAATGTTAATTGATATTGCCCAAGCCCAACTCTGACGAGGAAAATTTTACTTGATGGACACGAAAAAAAAAAAGTTTCATACTGTTTTAAAGCTGTGACATGGTAATCAGCAAGCAAAGCTCCACTACACGAGGTATGCTGTTACTTTCCTGTAGTTTCAAACAAATATGTTTCCTTTCCAAAAGCAGAAAAGCTGCTTTTGTTGTCCTGACATTTCAGTGAAAAGTTCTCCCTTTTTCTCCCCAGCTCTGAATATGTTGGTAAGAAGCCTGCTCTCCCACATGTGCCACAGAACCCTCATCCCACTGATCCCACAGCTGCTCTTCAGTTTGCAGATGTGCTTTACAGTCACAATATCTGTTTTTAAACTTCCTTCTCCTCCCATCAGAACTTCTGTCCTCCACCTGAAGCTCATCTCTTTACAAACGCTGTTCTGCCAACAGTCCTCTCTGGGGCACATATCACTATTTAGACTGGCTTTCTCATGGTTCTTTTCCTTGATTCTCCTGTCAGGTTTCCAGTCTCATTTGGAATGATGCCTGTTCTCCCCTGAGGAGATCAGGATCTCATTTTGGTACCTGTACCTGCTTCGTGCATCACTCAAAAACACAGTGGATGTAATTTATCTGCAAAGAGGGGAGATTTCACAAAAACAACACAGCAAGATGATAAACCCTTTGTTCCCAGGACAAAGGGGCTCTCAGACTAATCCAGCTTAGAGATCATTTTAGGTCAAAGAGAAGCCAAGACTCAGTGTGTAAATTAAGGCAGAGGGACACACTGGCTTCTCTTTCCCTTCAGGCTCTGTCTCCTGCAAGTGCTGTATTCCCCAAAGGTAGCACCAGAGGAAACAGCTCTGGGGCTCAGTTCTTTGGCAGATTCCTGCCATCTGCAGCTCCTCCTTCCAGGAACAGGAGTGCCTTAACTTCCACTGCACCATGAGGACAGGAGTGCCAACGTGATGCCAGGGTCCCAGTTCTGCCCAGCTTACCAGAACATTTTGTTCTTACACGTGGACAGAGCTTTTGGGGTACCATTCTGAAAGCAGTACAGCTTGTTAAAATTCTCTGCCAAATCCTGCAGGACATGCCAAACAAGGCCCAGTATTGAATAAAATGCAGTGTCAAGAGCACTTGGTTGCAGACCAGCTATTAATTGTGCTTACTTGCAAAAAGTTTTAAAATTTGCTACTTTTACTGATTCAGAAGATGGGAAACGATCCATATTTTATTATCTGCTTACATTTTTGCACAGCCATCCCTCTGGCTAGCAAACAAAAGCTTTCAAGAAGGTACTATCCAACCACAAAAAGACTGACAAGCTGAGGAAAAGTGACAGCAGGATAAAGTTATTTTCCATGAGATACACCTGGCTCGTGAAGCTGATCACATCAATTTGGCAGACGGGTGGAAGAAGCAGCCAATGCAGACAGATAACCTATTACCTCTTCCAAAGAATCTTGAAGGTCAACCAAATCCCCACAGTGATTTTGAGGTGTTGTGATAGCTGGGTAATCCTCCTACAGGGAGCCACAGCAGTGAGCACAGCAGCAGGAGGTGCTGGCACCAGCATTTAACAAGCAGCCTTGTTTTCAGAAGGGATCATTAATTGACAGGAGTGCAACCTGTGTTAGCCAGATTTGCTGGGTTGCATTCAGTTTGTAATCCTTTCAGGCCCAATCCATCCAGAATAACAATGCAAGTTTAGTGCTTTACCAAAACGTTTCCACTTTCCCACACAAAGCTGAAATCACTCATTAGCTGTAGCATTATTAAATCCTCACTGTTCAGTGACTTGTCAGGAATGCATTTTGGCAAGTGCTCTAAGGAGCAGCAGATTCCAATGCTCTGGTAGAGTCTCAGGCATCAGGACAGATGCTCTGAGCTTCCCTCCATCAGACGTACACATCTGCTACCCCTGTACAGCTGAGCTGCACTTGTGCTCCTAATGACACCCACTGGGAGCTGGGAATGCACAGCCTCAGCCAGCATGCCCTACAGCAAAACAAAGACATTGATTTTCCAGTTCAGGCAACAGCAGCAGGTTGCCTCAGCTTCTTGCCCAGTTTCATCTTCAGCAAGACATTTGCATCTTTACAATTATTAACCTCATCACTCCATGGTATAAAGTACCACTTGATTTTTCATTTGTAATAAAAAAAACCTCTCTGTGTCTCTAATATTTTGCTTATGGTTCTTTAAAGGTTAAAGCATCATCGATCGGGTGCTCAGATAAAGAAAAAGAGCTCTTTATTCTTTTCAAGGTTTATTGTTTAAAACTATAGGTACGTTGGGCTTGTGAGTCCCACACTCTAAGTGATCAAAACACAGAAGTGTCATCAGCCTCAAGCAGTAGAAAAAGTCTTCCACAGAATGAAGTCTGCAGTTGCTGCTGAACTGGCTCATAATTAGCACGTGGCACTGGCATTAAGGCAATAAATTTAAATCCTATAAATAAATAGTGCTTTTAATATGGTCTAGAAGAGGGAAGATCGGAAGAGCTCGTGTA
>JAYDZK010000268.1:4771514-4786406 GCA_034509185.1 Euphonia xanthogaster
CTCTTCCGATCTGTGTGTTAAATACAGTTTTATGTTATAGCATAATGTTAAAATAGAAACTGTGCTGTGCAAGATACTTTTTTAAAGAGAGGACTCACACCAGGACAGCAGCCACAGGACACCTAAATCTTTCAGAGAAAGAGAATTTATTGCTCCTTTATCAAGTTCTTCCTGCCTCGCTCAGGCAGGATTCAGAGGCAGAAGCTGACACTGCCCAGCCAGAATCCTGGGTTTGAATGGAATTGATGCAGCATGGATGAGGTGTGTAAATGTGCACCAGGCTGTTGCTTTTAAGGGTTAATCCTCTGTTACCATGGGGCCTTTTTCGGGCTTATTTTGCCCAGAAAGAGGTACCTGGAGTGTCCATAACTCTTTGTTTTTATTGCCTCATATTGTCCTAATCCAAATTGTCCAAATCTTTATTACTTGAATTATATTGCTATTTTTATAACCATTTTATTACTTTTAAAATTTTACAAACAAGTGATTGGTGTTCTTCACACTTCCCATGTCATTTGTCTGCATAATCTTCTCCCAAAGAGAGGAAACTCAGGATTCCACCTCAGCAAGTGAGATCAGTGTGCCAGAAAGGCCCAGGGAGAGCAGAGAACATGGGAAGAGCAAAAGAGCCGTGGAAGAACAAAGGGAAAACACAAGGTGGCTAAGAGAATGAGACATAAATCACACTGCAAAGAGGGAAAGGGAGGGCACACAGGGAAAAAAAAGCTCGTGGAGATCTCAGGCACTGACCTGAGGTGCATCTTTTGCAGCTGCAGCTCACTGCACCCAATTCTGTGAAACAGGATGGGAAACCTTTCTGCCCCTCGTCACTGCCTGCAGTGGGGACAAAGCCAACAACAATTCTGATGCCTCCAGAAATGACAAAATTGGGGGCCCTTCAGCCATAGCAACTGCAAGCAGACAGTGACTTTTGCTTAACCTTCTTTCTCTTTTTTAAAATTCTTATTATATTAAAAAAGAAGAGGAGAATAAAAAAAAGTCTTTGAGGACACCCTCCTCCCCTCTAACAAACATTGTGACAATCCCTGCTGCTCTGACTGGAAAAACTCTCATTAATGATTTTCTGGGGTGCAGGAGAGAAAAAAAATATTGTAGAACTAACAGACCAATTTAATTCTGTTGGATTGAAACAAAAAAGTATATCTGGATGCAAAGGCATGCCTCGCAAAAAGCCATTATGCCTTCTGTCATTTCCTTCAAGGTTTTTGCTTTTTTAAACTATTTACTTTTCAAGCCTATTACGGTGTATGAAAGCAATTGCACTGGAGCCATTCTAATGGCTAGCCAGACATGAAATTCACCATAAATGAATTTACTCATTCAGCTTCCTCATGGGAGGACAACAAAGCAGTAACTTTAATTTATGATATTAATCCAACATTCAACTTACTTGGCACAATAACCGATGACCTTACACTGACCCACCCCCCCTACACCTGCAATACATTATACTTCTATTTCACCCCCAAAGGGATTTTTTGGGAGTTCTTTGTGTCTACAGGCTGAGGGCAGAAAGCCCCACTGCTCCCACACAGGAGCTCTCTAACCTCCCCCAGTTTTACAGCAGTAACTCACAGTTCACACAAGTCTTCCCAAAATTTAATCCAGATTAGGTTGGTAAATTCTGCATCAAACTCAATGACTCAACTGTGTCAGGCTCTACTTTAGAACTGAAAGCATTAAGGACTAAATTTGAAGTTTAAAAAACCCACCACTACTGTCATTTACTTTGACCATTAAAAACTAGTATTCAATCTGAATTTACTTACTCTAAGCTTAAAACCTTTACATCTTGCTGTGTTTCTATCTAATGACCATACAATTACTCCTCACTCATTAAACACAGGCAAAGGACAGAAAAAGCAGCTTTTAACATGTTGGTTTTGGGTGGATTTTTTTTTTTTTAATAAAAAAATAGACTTGAAGTCTCTGACTTGAAGAGACACTGCTAGTCACAGTGTCTAACCCCTTGGTAACGTGGGACATCAGCACAGCAAACAACAACATTTGACAAAAATCAACCTTGATCTCACAGGTTCCCCCTGCAGAAAAAAGCTTCCCAAAGAATTCCTTGCATGGCAAGTACATGGCTGCTCACTGGCCTGGCAGCACGGATTAGAAGAAAACAAGATTCAATGAAAAGCCTGACTTGGATTTATTTCTCCCTGCTAGCATTCCAGAGCCAATGCTGGAAAGAGAAAACAAACTGAATTCTCTACTGACCAATATTTCTTCAGTAAAACTGAGAACTAGATTTTTATCACTGAGCATTTGCACTGGGGGGACACAGGAACCCCTGGGAGAAACAAAAATCCCCTCTCCTGAACAAACCAGAGTGCTGGCCTTTGTCAGCAGCCTCTTGTTAATTTTAATCAAGGACAGTGAACAGTTAATTTTAATCATCAGCGTGAACAGCTGATGATTTCCCTTCCTAAAAGGAACAACTGGCAACACCTGCAAAGTATTAACCCAGCACCTGTTTTAAAGTCACACATGTGATGATGCAGAACTAGCTTAGGCAAAAATTATCATTATCACCTTCAGTTCACAGGAATGTGCTATTCCCACTGCACAGCTAACGTTGGCAGTGAAACCCACCAAAATCTCTTCCTAGCAGTTCAAAAATATCCCACTTTGCTTGTAGCACTTCTCATTCTACGTGTGAGAAAATTAAAATCAAAACCTAAGGAAGGAGAGTAAAAAAATGAGCATTTGCTGTTATTGTTGGTTTTACCCTGACCTGGGAAACAAACAATCCATTTCTGCTCCTTAGGTAGGACATTAGCTAGCTCTTATTTTCACATGGTTTCATTACCAGCAGTTTTTCCTCCTGTTTAGTAAGCAACCAAGTCGTGACAAGCTTTTGTACAGCAGCAGAGCGTTCTTAAATGCCATGTTTATAAATATTGCCGCAGATGCAAATTATTCTTGCCACCTGTCCCTTAAAATGTTAGGCTGCCCTTTAAATGTTTATTTTACCTGAAGTTCATCCATGTTGTGGAAGTTAATGAGCCTTGTGAAACTGCATCATAAGTATCTCCCTGTCTGCAGCATTTCCTTTCTATAGGAAGTGTCTGGGGGACCCCTATAAAGATCCATCAGGTGTGCTAAGAGCCACAACCTTTTGCCAATTTGTGTATCTTGAAAAGAGAGTGAGATTCTTTGTAGCAGCTGTATACAAGGGGAGCTAGCACACAGATTAACTGAGAAGTGACATCTCTCTCCCACGTTCAAAACACAAGCAGTAATAAGGAAGTACAAGGACATTTTAATTCCAGGCTGCCTGCCTGGGGGCAGGAGCCCAGGCTGGTGCAGGGAGCTCTCACAAGCACACCTCTGGAATTCCAGCCTGTGCTTGTAAATGAATCAGGTTTCCAGCCTGTGCTTGTAAATGAATCAGGTTTCAGGAGCATTGTGCAGCAGACACCAAAAATCAGATTAGGACTGTGTGTAAACCCTCTCTGGGTCAACTAACTGCCCTCACTTTCCTCACTTCTGGAACAAAACCACGGAGACAGATTTTGCTTTTAGGCTTTATCTCTGCAGTCATATTCCTTTCACTGCTATCACATGGGAATAATTACACTGGGATTTGGTTCAGTGGACAGGAATCTTGAGGGTTTTGGTTTTTTCCTGCAAAGAACCATCAAGGGAAACTAATTGTAAAGAACTGTTTTGATAACGTGATTTAATGGGAATAATGATTACAATTTTAGACTTTGTTTTGGTATTTTGCATTCCAGCTTTGCCAGACATCTTTCCTGTAGGCTGCTTGAGAGTATGGACATAGCACCCACTGTGAGCAACCCCCCAGCATCAGAAACCTCCAAGACAAGCACAGAGCTGAGCTGCTGAAAGGAGCACTCATTAGCAACACTCCTTTTGGAAAGCAAGAGGAAAAGAGGGATGGAAGTTAAAGAAAGGCTCGGACATTTTGCCATAACTTCTGGAATAAACACAAGGGTCATTACACCTGCTGGGCTGAACAGCACAAAACCAGTGGTTACAATGGTCAGAGGACACAGCCTCCAGCTACAGCAGGGAAGGGACAGGTTGGATATTGGGAAAAAAAATTTCACTGAAGGAATAATAAAGTTCTGGAATGCTCTTGCCAGGGAGGTGGCAGAATCACCATCTCTGGATGTGTTTAAAAAAAGACTGGACATGGCACTTGGTGCTGCAGTCTAGTTGAGGTGTCAGGGCACAGGTTGGACTTGCTGATCCTAGAGGTCTCTTCCAGCCTCATTCCTCTGGGATTCTGTGATGCACACCCTCCCAGCTGTCTCTGACAAAGGGGGGGTTCTGCTGCAGCCCTCCCTCCTGCAGCACTGGGGGTCCCACACCTGTGACCCCACCTGCAAAGAGCACAGCCCAGCCACTGAGACCACACAACAAAGTAATAAAACCAGAAAGTCAGTTTCTTCCCCTCCACAAAGCATACAAGGAAGCAGATTTGCTGAAGTGCAAACAGAGAAGGGAAACAGGAGAGTTGCACAGCCACCAGTGACAGAAATCTCTATCCATTTAAAAAGGCCATTTGGCAACAGCTTAAATCCAAAGCTTCCACGGCAGCCCCTGTATGAATTAATTCTGTAATACACAGAAGTAAAAGAGTGGGTGTGCATTTGTGTGAGACTGTGTGAAATGGGGGAATAAATGCAGCTAGCTTGACCTGGGAGATGTGATCAGTGTCTGTTTTTAAGAGCATTTACAGAAGGGCAATTGAGGATTCAATATTAAAGAAGCCTACATATGCACACTAAATGTGATAGCCCTGCTTGTACAGTGCTAACTCCTGCACCTACTCAGCCCAACCCAAATCCAAGACTGTTTATATTTTATTAGACAAGAGAAGGAATTAAAAGTATTCCAAGGTGCCATGCCACTGCTAGCTCATCATTTAACTCTGCATTTGAAGCATTCACCACAGCCCACAATAAAATATAACTACAATGTTTTAGGTCTAAAACCATGTTTTAGGTCTAAATTAGGTCTAGTTTTGGTATGAAAGGTATCCCAGCAAAGCATTATATCCAGGGAACTGCAAGGGAATTCCGGCCAGGAAGATTAGGGGCTACTTACCCTTGGAAGTTCTCCAGCCTGTGAGCACACAGTGCTGCTGGGGGAAGCCCAGGTCCTGCACTGCTCCCCTGCTGGAGTCACCCCTCTGCAATCAGGGACTGGACACAGGTGGCTGCACTCTGCTCCCAGCATCTCCATTACCACTAATTGGGCACCTGAGCTTACTTGACTTCCATCCTTAGTAAGCCATGCAGTTTCTCTATTTATGCTGAAAGTGTAGAAATTTCAGAACAACAAGGAGAAAAAGGGTGTGTTCAAGCTGCAAGAAGTTCACTCTTCTTCACAGCTCTTGGGCTAAATTTTTCTTGGTCCTTGAGATTGGTGTAATCCTTGTTTTAATCCAGATCTGGTTAGAAACAGTTAACAACAACAGAGAAGTGATATTGTTGAAAGATGCACTCTGCTCTTTTGCAAGCTAAAAAACAAGTTTTACTGTGAGAGGCTCCATAAATAAATCCTGAAGACCCTCTTAAGCCCCCACTCAAGTACATTCTGTAGGAGCTCAGGAAGGGCACGATGCAGAAACAATCTGGTCTGCCAGCCTGTGCTGTGAAAAACAACTCTTGAGAACTTCATCTCCTGCAGCTCCTGAGCACTGGACAGAGGTCACTGTCCCCAGGGTGTCCTCACACAGCTCACATCCCCTGCTGGGGATCTGCCCACACGGTTCCTCATGGCTGCATTCCATGTAACATGTTAATCCAGAAAAGGAAAAAATGTGGAATGCATTTAAAGAACTAATAAAAATATGTATTTTGAGTAGGCACTTCGTGTTAGAAGCTGTTTTTTCTTAGTGACAGTTACTCTTAGCTGATTTTTCCACTTCTAACATTGCTGCCAAATCACTGACAAGGACTTGCAGGAAAGGATAATGAAACAGAGAGAGGAAAAGCAAGGCATATGCTGAGGTTAGAGCAGATCTCATGTTATTCCTTGTGACTTCCCAGACCGAGGAAAGATTTCAGTAGCACATAATTGCTCTAACAATTGTTCTATGTTATTAAAAGAAGCCAGATTTAAGTAGCACACGGTGTACAGAGAATCCCAGGATGGGGCAGGCTGGAAGGGACCCCAGGGGGGGATCATCTGCTCCATCCTAGAGCACAGGACTGTGAACACCAGGTTTGGAGTTTCTCCAGTGAGGGAACCCCCACAGCCTCCCTGGGCAGCCTGTTCCAGTGCATGATCAGTGCACAGGAAGAAGCTCTTGCTCGTGGCCAGGAGGAACCTCCTGAGCATCACTTTCTGCCCTTGCCTCTTGTGCTATTGCTCAGCACCACCAAACAGAGCCTGGGCCATGCTCTGGCACCTCCCTGCAGACACTGACACACACGTGGATGAGTGTTGTGCACGTTGCTGCAATTAGCACTGCTCAGGAAATGTGTTCTTAACCTCATTATCATGGGGGGAAAGCTACAGAGCAAGCCACGTGCAGCATAAGTGTAATTAGCAGGACCAGAGAGCAGCAGCTCCACACTAAATTAATAAATGCTATTTATTCAGTGGGGTCTAGGCCTGCCCAAAAAGCTCTTCAATGGCAGCCTCATCTCTATCATAAGCTATTCACACAGCTAAAGTCACCAAATGTGCTCTGAATGAAAACCATTAAATACTTCGCTTGATCAAGGCAGGCCTGGATCAAAGCTAATTATTCAAACACCTTTATTTCCATCTTCTGTAACAAGCTACTCTCTGCAGTGCTGCTACCAGGGGTCACCCAGACCACTCTGGGAGAAGAGCCACAGGTTTTGCTGGGAGGCTCCTCTGAAGGAGCTCCAGCATATGGGTTTGAAGGTTTTCAACACCTCACTTATCTCACCTGGGATATCAGATGACAGTCACAAGAGTGTCTGAGGCTTTTTCAAAGAACTGTGACATCCTTTCCTCTCAGGCTAACACATCTACAGACCAAGAGCCAGCAGTGTCTTCCTTCACAGGTCCCCATTCCTAAGGGGAGCAGATCCCCAATGTGCAGGAGGAGAGCAAAGCTGGCATTGCAACGGGAGCATGAGACATCTCTGAGTGCTCTGCAGTGCCCTGGGACCCCAGGAATCACACACCCAGTGCTTCCAGGCTCCCCTCCTGTCTCCATGAACTAGAATTCATTCCATGAATGCTCATATCAGCCTAAGGCAAATGCAATGACATCACCAGCACTCTCCTGCAGACCTGCCTGACTTCTCAATCACCCTGCTTGTTACTTGTTCTGCTGTTATTTGTAAAATTTAATGGATATTTAGATGAAATAGGTATGAGGGCATCGCACAGCAAAACCTCGAGCAGGCTGTGCCTCCTGCACAGGCATTCTTCTTCCCTGCAGGAAAGCTTTTAGGTGCATGGAGCTTTATCTCCCCCTCTGTAGTGAAATCTCACCAAAAAAAAACCCCCCCAAAAAAATACCCACAACAAAAAACAAAAAACACCACCACAAAAACAAACCAACAAAACAAAGCAAACAGTTTTCTTCGTTTTCTGGCTGATCTTTTTAGCAAATATATTTTCAACCTTCGTGTCAGAGTGCAGGTTATATGAAAACAGTGTGTGAAGAAATGCAATGTTGAGAAACAAAGAATCTTAAAAACCAAAGCCATAAAAAAGTCATTTTAAATAATAGTCTAACAACACCTAGGAGAGTTTGCATCTTAACTTCATTTACTCTTCACTCCTAAGCTTTAAAGGTATTTGAGACACACAATTCTGACAGAGAAATTCAGAATACCTTGTGTGTATTCAAGAGCCACTGAAACAAGAATATCATTTTTATGTAAAATAAAGCATCAACAAAAAAGTCACACTGACGAGTGAGTCACCCTATTTTGCATGCCATCTTTAGCTATCAATGCTACCATTGGTTATATAAATAAAGAGAAATTAATTTAATTAGTGTCTCTGAGCAAAATGTGGATAGGTGCAGGTCAGATGCACAGTGATGTGCATTTTTGCTGTCTGTTAGCCAGGCTACCACATCACTGACTCCAAGAAAAAGCCCTGGCAGAAGGAAAGCTTTTTGGAAGTGTTTGTCCAGCATGGTGAGGAGCAGGAGATCATACTGATGGAAGGGGAAATGGAGGAGATGGGCATGGAAAACCACAGGAAAAAATTAAAAATTAAGACCTTACCTATCTCAGTAAATCCATGGGATGAAAATGCTTGAAGTTTCAGAAGGGAATGGAAAACATCATCATGCATGCTTGCCCTGCTCTTGTTTATGGCTGCTGCTCAAGACAGGACATCTTTTATTTCACCCAGTACTCTTAGGTAATAAGAAGTGCTGCAACAGGAAAACAAGACTGGAGAGATGCTACAAAGACCACCACACCACTGCCTACTAAAAGTGCAATCCACGTGGGAAAAAAACCAACATTTGATTGCAATTCACTGCCACATCTAATGAAACCTGGCAGCAACATGACAAACCTCAGCTGGCCTCGGTCTGTCACCACATGAAGTGACAGATAAGATAGAGTTCTGTGGGATTGCTGAAGGGAATTGTGCACATCAGCAGACCAGTAATAAAGCAGTCAATAATAAAAATAAATAAAAAAATAAAAAAGTAAATAATAAAAATAAAGCAGTCTCTGATTTTGTCTACATTCCCTCGTGTCCCCGTGCCCATCCAGTTGCTTGTTCCATTTGCATGCCAGGATTGTTGCAGCGCAAACTCAGGGTGGGAACCCTGACTGATGTCTGCACAGGGCTCCACAGAGCATTCCCTGCAAGCCCCTGGCCTCTGCCAGAAAAGAAATGGTGGGAAGTAAGAGAGGAGAGCAGCTGAGGGGATGGCATGCCAGCAATGCCAATTCTCTGAGAGCAGCACTGGACCCACAGTGAGCAGCAGCAGCAGTGCAGGAGGCGTTTCACCTCTGACACATGGCTGCAGGACTCACATTTCAGTCCTTTCTCCTAAAGGCAACTTGTTCATGCCCTACAGCTTCACTTATTCTATATTAACAAATACCAGCTGCAGAATAAAGCCCAAGTTTGGCTTTTATTTTAAACTGAAGGCTCATCATCTCCAGCAACATCCCCATTTTCCTACTGCTTGCTTCTCTCTCTCCCATGCCTCTTGCTGATCCACTTTGGCTTCAGCCTACCTGAACACAGCAGATCCATCAAAAGGGCTCTCCTATCTCCATCTGTAATGGAAACTGAGGACCTGAGGCAGTGGTAATTCATTTTAATTCATGTTAGTGTACAGAAGGCAATGAACCTGGCAGAGGAACAGGGCATCACTCTAACACATGGGGAGCTTGGCTACCCCTGCCTTCAAAGGAGGATTCTTTTCCTTTTGGGAGCCTTGTGTGCACACACTTCTAACCTCAGTGTTCTACAGTCTGCTTTACTTCTCACAGAAAAGTCCAGGTTTTGTGTTCCCTCCGATCTCACTCTGCTTTGGCATTTTTATATCCTCAGGAATAGGTACAAATATTAGCTAGGGAACAACATGGTTTTGTCTCTGATCAGAATGTTAAAAGACAATTTACAGTAGAAACACTATTGTGGTATCCCTTAAAGCACATCACAGCAAAGCTGTGTTTTCAGGGGCTGAGGAAGAAGAAAATCTTCCCCCTACATGTCTTGGTTTCCTGCATACTATACCAAAGATTCAAAGTAACACCGTGCAAAATTTAGCTGCTTTGACAACACTGCTGATGCCACATCTCTACTTGCTTTGGTGATATTCTTAGGAAGTCAGAGATGTTGCCAATTTGCCTCATTTCATATATACCAGGGCAAAAGTTAAGGACTCCTTTAACCTCATCTGTCTTTCCAAACCACATCAATTCACACTGACTAAATTTGACTTAGAATTCAGTACTGCTCTCTCACACAGCTCTCAGATTTCTGAACAGATTTTCTTATGAATATTTTCAAAATTTCATTAAGCTTCTGGTCCTTATTATTCTTCACATCTCATCTGTGCTGTATCACTAGGATATTATCAAGCAGAATTAGATTCCAACAGCTTGACATTAATGTATCATCACCAAGTGGTGTTACTGACCCTGTTCTCCAGGTAAAATCTAATGAGAGTTGCACAGCAGAGGGGAATTAGGCTCACAATCTCAGTGCAACAACAACAACAAAAAAATCACATTCCCTTTGTGTTTCTAACTCTGAGATGTGTGCACAAGTAATCCTTTGGAGCAGATCCCCCAGCAAACCCTTCTCCAGCCCTCCAGCACACAAGGTCTGAAAAAATAACATGGCTAAAGGGAACTTGTCTGATTTGCCTCCCAAACACAATGTGCTCTTGTTTTTCTCCACTCCCACTCCAGTTCCACACAAAACCTTTTCTTTCCAGCAGCATAAAAGTGAGTACATCTTTTTCTGCCATACATGGAATTTTTAGCATCCTTTAAATAATTGAGTAGAAGGGGGAATATTACATAGCCTGTTCATTATTGCCAGCTTTTAACTTGCTCTTCCTTTTCTGAATATCCTCCACACACCTGCCTGAATTAAGTGCAAGAAACCACAGAAGGAAAAAGTGCAGGAAACCTTAGAAGGAAAAAATTAGTTCCTTTTCAGACCTCTGGTCTATCCTCTGCTATACTGTCATTTTTTAACATTTAAAAGAAAAAAACACAAAGTTCTTTAAGCATAAAAGGAGATGTTTGCTGTTGGAAAGCAAGAAGCACCCACGTGGTCAAACTAAGCAATATTCATTTATGAAAAGCTGGCTAATACAATGAGAAGAGTTGTTTGCCACATGAAAAAAATGTCAGACACAAAGACTTAGAAAGCAGCCTTATTAAAGCCCCAGAATGCCTCACACAATCAGGGGGGAAAGGACTGCAAGAGGCTTAAAACCTCTTTAAAAAAGGTGAGTGGATTCTAGATTACACTGACAGCTTGAAGGTTATCAGTATTTCCAAAAGAAAATTCCTCATCTCCCTTCACTTAGTGCCACCCATGACCAAATGCAGTAAGAAAGAAACCAAACTTTGCACTAAGCTTTCATCCTCCCTCCCTCCCCTTCCTGATATAGGGGTCTCCTCAAGAGAGGGCTTATGAGCTTTTGGAGTCCTGTATCACCCCTGAGATAGCTCACCTACCTCAGATGGCATAAAATCAGCAGGGTGGCTTCTGTGACAGTGTCAGAAACAGAAAAGTTTTAATAAAAGGCAAAATAACAAAGCTCTCTACAGAGAAAACCTGAGCGAGGGGCAAGAGGTTCTTGTTCCTGGTAAAACACCTCACAAAAGCCATTAGTTTATTTGTTCTCTTCTTTTTCTAGCAAATTGCTCAGGTGGGACTTTTTGGCTCCTGCCCAATTCACTCTCCTTAAGTTTGAGATGAAGTCCCCCAGGTCCTGTGAGATGTTTTTTCACCTAATTGAGGAGAGAAACTTCCGGGCTTATTTCCTTGTTAAGGAGACAAAGGATAGTTTTGTCCCTCTGTCAAGAGAGGACACATTCCTACACTTCCCTTTTTACAAACACAGAGTTCAGGGGAGCCAAAGCAGTAACTGGTTCCTGGGCCAGAGGCAAACACCCCTGAGGCAGGGAATTGTTCCTTGGAAGGGATGCCCTGGGGGAGCAGAGTGCCAGCCCTGGAGCTGGCACTGCTGGCTGTGCCCCTGCAGGAGCTGAGCTGCCCCTGCAGCCAGGCTGGAGGGACCCATGTGTCCCATCTGGTGGGCACTGCAGGACCCAGCCACACCTGGGAGCAGCAGGGAGCTGAACCCAGCAGGATCCACCTCCTCTGGCACCAACCTGAGTCTCTGTGCCAGCCCTGCTCCTGCTCACCCCACCTGGCAGGGGGCTTGGCACAGCTCTGGCACTACCACAGATCTCACACCTGCATCTCCAACCCCGTGGCTGCCCTGATGTGCCATTCCCATTCCCTGAAAAATCCCTTTGCTCAGGATTTTTCTCCTGGGAAGCTGACAAGCCTCAGAGAAAAAGGAAAACAGTTCTTATCTCATTTGCTTCTCCTGTGCTGTGCTCATGTGGAATGTGCATGGAGATTGTTTTCCCACAGGTGATTGTTCCATTGGATTCTCCTGTGAGTTGTTTTCACTCTTTGCCCAATCAGGGCCAGGCTGTGTCAGGGCTCTGGAAAGAGTCAGGAGTTTCCATTATTATCCTTTTAGCCTTCTGTAAGCATCCTTTCTGTATTCTTTAGTATAGTTTAGTATTAATACAATATAGCATCATAAAATAATAAATGAGCACATGGAGTCAGATCCATCATTCCTGCCTGCCACGGGGCACCCTGCAAATACAACACCCTGACAGCAGTCCCAGTGGCTGCTCACACTCCAGTACACACAGAGAGATAAAACACCTCTGGGCATTTGCACATCTCTCCAGCAGCACAGAGCACTTGTACAAACAGGGATTGTGCCCCTGTGCTACGGAGCTGTGAATTTACAAACAGAATCTATCAGCCCTGTGTGTGGATACACTGGGAAAAGAGGGAGTTCTGCAAAATCCTTATGACAATACAGAAGTCAAGAATGAATTCAGAGCATAATGAAGCCACAAAAAAATTCCAAGATCACAGTAACTGCATTCGCTTGAAGCAGCTGCTGTCGAGCTCCTCAGCTTGAAATTAAAAAGTGATAATAAGCAATTATTATGAAACTTAGAAGGGAAAATTCCCATGGTTTTGGGTAATTTTAAGACTCATTTGTTGCCTACAATATAATCTTGAGCGGTATTACTCCACATATTTTGTAATTTGAAGATATTTTAAGACAGCAACTTTCCTCAGCCTCCTATTTCATCAGCAGCATCCCCTTCTGCATTTCAGATATTTGTGCTGCAGCTGCTCCAAAGCAAAACAATGCACATGACCAAAGGATGTGGATCCAGCCAAGCCTCAGCTTCCCATGCTTCTGTCTCCAGCTGACTGCTGCTAAGGAATGAAACACCAGACCTCGTAATGAGAACTCCAAAGGTGTTTTCACACTCAGGGCTACCCTCTGCAGGGATTTTTTTTCATCCCCACAGCAAGTGTCTTACTCTGTCTGCACGTGGGCATTCAGTGCTTTTACTGACAGGAAGCAATTAGGACATATTTATGCAACCAACAAGTTGTATAATTTTTAATTTTTAGGCTTTAATTTTTTGAAAGGGAAGGACAGGGATAACAGGTGAGGGAAGAACTGAATACTGACCTTGTCAAAATTTCTTTTTCCCCCAAAGCAATGAAAAAAACCATTCTTTCAGAAAAATATGGGGTTGAGCCAACAAATATAGCATTTGCATAATAAGTCCCAGCAGGCTACACACTACAGAGTAAATTACTATTGGGAAATACTCTATATAGATGGTAATTTTCCTGGCTACTCTCTACAGAACAACTCAAAAGTAGAGATGCATAAAAGTTGTCATTATTCATAGAAATTATGTATACATCTCCACAGATGAAAAGAAACGCAAAGAAATACATGAAAAAATGTGCATATTATGGAAAAAAAATTATATGTTGATGCAAATATAATCTAATATCTGTACAGTACAATCATGCAATATATGTATTAAAATGATATGTAAATATTTAGAGATACACCATATATAGGTGCATTATATATTAAATATAAATAAAATCTGCGGGTAACATGAATAAAATTGATTGCTACAAACAGTTGTTTTCTAGGCAAAAGCCTAGCAGGTAAAAGGCACCAAGCCCCAAGAAACCTTAAAAAAAGAACCAGGACATTTTTTCACACCATCCCATTAGATTAGCAGCGTGAAAAACTGCAGATAGAGAAAAGGTTGAATATGGAAATCAATATTTTTTTGTCAAAGCAATAAGGACAGACTGTCAGGGTTATGGAGTAGAGCTGCAGCTCCTTGTATTGCCTGAGACATTCTGCTGTCAGTGTCCAGCAACACTGAAAACAAGGACTGGCTTGTCTTCCTCAGCCCTGTCAAAGACTGGCTGCATTTTACCTAATCCCACTGTAAACCTCTGGGAAATGTGCTTACAGCACCTCTTTTTGCAACTCAGAGCCTGAGAGAGGCAGCTTTTCAGCAAGTCAAAAGGATTACAGAGTAATTCATCAGAATTACTAAATAAATAAAAAAGATTTTAAAATAAAAATAAACTACACATCCCTTCTTTAGGCCTCCAATGGGAATTCATAAATATTTTCCCTAATACTTATCACAAAACATCATCAGCCTCAACTCAGAGTGCAGATTCAGTCACCACAGGATAAAACAGAGCCCAGATGGAGTTTTCTATTCCATTTTCTCCCTGAGCAGGATCTTGACAGCAGGTGCTGCCTAGCTTGGCCAGTTTAATTCCTGTCAGAATCCCATGCAACTCCAAAGACTTCTGAATGACTTCTGAGAGAATCTTTTATGCATGTAAATCTCAAGGATCACTCTGAACACCGCTCCAAATTTACACTAATATCTGAGAAGACTCTCATCTCTGGAATGTGGAGGGAAATGAAAAGACCCTGTCACCCTTCCCACTGCCCCCTCAAAAATCCAACAAACCCAACCTGACATTTTCAATTAATCCCCTCTTTCCTCAGAAGCTGAAAAACCACCAGTCATAATCCAATAGGGAATTTACTACTAGTCTTCAAATGCAGACTATGGGAGCTTTTGGGAGCTCTCTGATCTTTAGTTGAGAGTCAAATATTATTTGAGTGAAAAAATAAGCTGATTTTCATCTTACTAATTACTTACCAGAAATTTTGTCCAAAACCTAATGCCACTGGATGTGCACTAAAATTTTTATAGAAGCTGAAGAGTTGGGTTTTTTGGTTTTTTGTGTTTTTTTTTTTTTTGCTTTTTCCTGAAATTTTCCTTCTCCAGAACT
>JAYDZK010000268.1:4820594-4833064 GCA_034509185.1 Euphonia xanthogaster
ATGACAATAAAACCCCATGACAGACCAGACAGTCTGACACAGCTGGACTGGGGTTGGTCATTAATTAAAAACAATTCCCATGGAACCAATCCAAGCTGCACCTGTTGTAAGCAACCTCCAGAGCACATTCCAAGCCATCAGATAATTATTGTTTATGTTTCTTTTCTGAGGCTTCTCAGGTGAAAAATCCTGGTGAAGGGGTTTTTCAGAAAGTGTCACGGTGACAAACGATGTGCAGTGTGTTCCTTAGCTTGCATCACCACCCCAGCGTGCACGTGGGAGCCAAGAACACCTTCTTCTCCTTGCCTGCTCCTTCAGAAGGGCTGGCAGAAGAGGGGAAGCTCTACCCCAGGCTTTCCAAAGAACAGCTCTTCTCTGGGAAACTAAACCAGACAAATCTGGCCTTACATAATTATAAAATGGTTTTGCTGCTTGACTTAACAGCAAGATCTGCTCTTTGTAATTACTTGGAAGAGCACTGAATCAAGAGATATATTCCACAGCCTCCTCTGTAAAACACCTTGCCTTCTATTCACAACAACAATGGCCCTGAATTTTATTTTTAATTCAATATGCTTAGTGAGTCTGGAGTCTCTACCCTCTATACTCGAAATCACAGCCTAAAATAAACTGCATTAATCAGAGATTAGAATATGTTGCACTTCTCCTCCATCTGCAAAACTGGTGTGGACTTTGGGCAGCAGCCTCTGGATCCTGTGATGTTCCACATGCCCACGTTAATCCCTGTAAATATGAATGTTTCTGGCCCCAGAGAGGAGCAGGTGAGGGGAAAGGATGACGTGACCCACATCTGCAAGCAAAACCCTCCCACTGTATTTCCTGGTGCTGGGTGCCCAGCTGACAAATGGAGCTGTTTAATTAGCTGGAGTCTGAGAACTCTTGGAAAATGGGCTCAGGAGATGCAGCTTTTCCACTTGGGAAGCAGCCTTACACTGCCAGCACACAGCTGTCCCTTCAAAGCCGAGGGGCTTTGGGTTTAATGTGATTTATCTCTGCATCTCACCTCAGAATGTTAGTCTGCCCTCAGGTGTTACACCTCTCCTACACACCTGAACTTTGCTGGTTTGAACCTATTAAAACTAAAAACAAAACAAAACAAGAAAAAAAAAACACCAAAACAAAACCCAAAAAAACCCAGATGCATTAGAACTGTGCAATACAGAGGACACCTCTGCAGGGATGGTGTGCACACACTGTTATTCCTCCAAAACCTGAAAAGCCATCAAACCCACGCAGGGGACCCAGCAGGGACAGCTCCAGAGGCAGCAAATGCCCCGTGGGCACTCAGGGCACAGCCCGGGTGTCACCGTGTCCTCAGAGCCCCTCTGCAGCCCTGGCTGCCCAGCCAGCAGCCTCCTGCAGGGGCCAGGACAGCTCTGGCCACCTGGGCAGCCCAAATTCTGCCCCAAACCATCCCAGAGTTTGGGAACCAGAACAAGAACAAGGGGTCTAAATCCCTGAGCTCCCCTGAGCTGATTCGAGCTTCCTACAAGAATTCTCACCTCAGAAAAACCTTTTCTTGGCAAGCAGTGAACATTCACAACTCCATTTGAAGTGCAAAGGAGCTGAAAAGACTAAGGTAGTAACAGAGTTGCAAGATTCGACTTCTTTTTTCTTTAAAAGCTTTTTTTCCTTTCTTCTTTGGAAGGAGTGTCAGTCATGGCTACAGGCTCCTGGGGAAGATCCCCAGAAGTATCTCCAGCTGAGGTGAGCCAAGAATCCAACACACCTGCAGGGAGATGATCATCATCAGTACCTGCAACCATCATGAATATTCAGATTTTAACTGCCTGGGTCTCGTATTCTAGATGGACTTCTTTAGGGAAAAGTTCTGCCAGCAAAATGAAAGATCACTCTCTCAAACTGGAGGAGTTATTTAAAAAAAAAAAGTTTAAAATGAGGCTGTTTAGAATGAGAATGTTTAGAATGAGAATGTTTAGAATGAGAATGTTTAGAATGAGAATGTTTTTAAGCATTTTGCAGTAATGCAATTCAGCAACTTCAAATATCCATGTAAGTTAAGATATAGCTCCCTGCTCAGCCAAGCCATGACTAAATAGGAGGCATCTTGTTCCCTCTGATTCACAGAGTACATCTTGAGAATACTGTGGTGCAAACTTTCTGTGCATTTATTATCTGATGAATTATATGAGATGAAACTGTTTTTAGCTGTTTATACAAGTATGGTAAGCGATGCAGAATTCTAAAAATTTCCAGGACAGTTTCTGGAAAAAAAAGGTTATTTCCTGAATCAACTGCTAAGGATTCAGACCTATTCAGGGTACAGTTGGCCCTCCCTCAAGAAATTAAACCAAAATACTAAATGCTTCACCTTGCAGGTATAATTTAATGTATTGCAAACATTAGTTAAAGAATGACTACTTACCTCAGCTGAGGCTTTAAGAGAGATATTTTCCTTTATAATGTCCACAATTGTCAATGCTACACACAACCAATATCACTGCTTAAAAGAAAATTATTGTCCAAAATGAGGTTTAAGAAAGGCAGCAGACATTAAAGAAAACAAAATACAAAGAAAAGTTACCACAGACTTTTTTTTTTTAATCACGAGGCTGCTCAAACCCATTAATTTCTAGAATAAATTACCTTCACCTGAACCATTCATCATACTTAAGCTTGTACTGGATATTAAACTACTTTCTTTTTATTAATTTCTTCTTTGGTTATCATTCCTGGCTGCAGTAATTATTTCTGCACAGCAAATAAACACACAACAACACACACAGTGAAATAATTACAGAGGAGCCAAAAATTAATGAAACCTTTCACCACAGAAGGAAAGGAAAAAGGAGTCCCAGATTACTTGGAATTTTGGGGAATGCAGGATATCACTTGCAGAACTTCTCTATAACAGCAGGAAGCCTTCAAAGAGTGTAACCCATCCAGCAGAAAGTCCAAGAAGCAAAGCAATGGGGCTGAGGTCCTCTTGTGTTTGCTAGAACATTTAAATGACAAGTTCTTAGCTGAAAAGAGAGGGCAAGATGGAGAGCAGGGCAGCCTAGCACTGTTCTGTTGGAGCTGTGCCTTTAATATTTGAGGAAGTTACATCTGAAGGTTTAAAAAAGAATATATGAGTGGTGCAGATTGCTGGATGAAGGAGAAGGATCATGTTCCCTGCATACAAATGCAATACTGAATTTGACATTAATACAGGGCTTTCTAGAAAATATCCAAGATGCACTAAAGAACTTTATTGAAAAAAACTGCTTTCTTTAAATCAACACCCAGCAGGAATCCTTTTGATGAATAAGAAACTAACTTGCCATAAAAGATTAACGGGACAAGTAAAATATTTTCCTAATAATATTTTCCTAATAATATTTTCCTTTGACACACTGTGAACTCCTTCCAATTTGATAGACCCAAATCCAACACTCAGTTCAACCTTCTGCCTCTTTCTCTTGTTTCCCAGCACAACCAACTGCACAAACAGAGATTTGCTAGGTGCTCCTTGAAAATAAACACATCCTTAAAACAGTCTAAACACACCCTAGAGTGAGTTATTGCAGGACTTGACAGATGCCTGGGATGAACACACGTCATGGTACCAAGGACAATTCCTCCAGGATCAGCCAAGAGCAGCACAAAGGCTTTTCTGTGATGCTGACCTTCCTTTCCAGTTACAGACCCCAACACTAACATGGTTGGTGGGCTTGAGTTATTCAGCTAGAACCCAATTCAACCATTCCCAGCTCAGAAATGAGAAAAAAGTTTATTCTTGTAAGGCACCCTAACTGGCTGATGCTGTACAGTGGAGCACAGGGCTCTCTGGGTGTTATTGTGCAGAGGGCTTGGGGAGAGCACAGACCTCAGTCAGATGAAACAAACATTCTTTATCTCTGCTAGAGGTGGAATAATTTCAATATGAGGGCACCACACTTCTTTACAATCCACTCACTACATTCTACTGTACTGAAATAAATCAGCCCCAACAACTGCCAGTGAATCCATGCAAATACATTCCTTGTAGTTTGCTCTGCAGTGGAACACAAAGATGTTTCAGTCTTATTAAAATATTCCTGGTGGGTTTGGGTTTTTTTCCACCCTGTTTCCTGGCACTGGATTCATGTCTGGTGTTCTGGAAAGCTCAACATCTGAATCACCTTTGACTGTAAAGAAACAGGATTCATGTAGCAGCACCTGATGATAATATTAAATATTTATTACTTGGTGAAATCAGGATTTTCCCTTCCCTGTGAAAATACTACACCTGCAGGAAGATGTTTAACTGCTCCAAATATTTACCCATGCTTAGAAAATACATGGAAATGTCAGCAGCAGCTTCTAGGGAGGAGAGCACTCCTCATCATCCCTTCTTCCAATTGTGCAAGGCAAAGGGAGGGCTGCTGGCTAAGTCAGCCTGCAGGTATTGATGAATGGAAAAAGAGATTTGCTTTTACAAATAAACCTTAGGTTTGCTGAGAAATGAAATTAGACATTGAAAGATAAAAGAAACAATGGGGAAGAAAAACCCCTAAATTCAGTAAGAATTCAAAATTAAAAGGGAGGGTTCTGCATTAGAGGGAAATCTTTGGGATCAGGTGTTCTGGGAAGTCTGAACCTCTCAAGTACCTCAGAAATGGGGAAAGAGAGAAGGGAAATGCAGCCAGGAAACTGGGATAAAAAGGAGGCTGCGTCCTCCAAAAATTTGAGAGATCCCAGGGGAATGCCCCATGGCCTCTGCCTTTATTCAAATAAAGTCAAAGCCTCCTCTGTCTCCTTTTTGGACATAAACCTCTGGTGTTTGTGGGTTAATTTCCCTAACATTTTCAAAACCTCTTCCATAAACTCCAATCATAATGCTTGTCCTAGTGTGAATGTTATGAACTTTCCCACAACAATCCCCATAATAAAGGAAGAAAAAAAAAAAACAGAAACAAAACAGCCACTGACCTGTTAACTAATGCTGCTGCTTCAAAATCTGAGGCCCAGATTCTCAGGAACAATCACTTTACAAAATCTAGTGGCTTTGTGGCAAATGACAAATAACTTGAGTAATGCAATTTTGGCCTACCAGGACTTAATCTTAAAAACAATCCAAAGTATAACAGACAATCCCCGTGCTGAAACCCAGAAATAATGATTGTCACACTGAATACAACAGCTTTTGGCCCAGTGACATTGCTTCCTTCTACATAGGAGGGCACTGCACAATTTAGAAAGGAGTTTGCTGCCCAGATATTTACTGTGCCACCAGTGCCAGCCCTAGCTCTATTCCACAGCATAAGCTGGACCTGAATGCTGCAGCTATTTCCCTAACTCTCAAAGAACACGAGGAAATGTAGCATTCAGGAAAGAAATAAAAAAATAAATATGTGGGGTGTCTCTGTAGGTGCCTATATCCTAGCCTTTACCTCATTCTGACAGCTTCCTCAATTACTCAAGATTGTTTAAAATTGAAAAATTGATGATAATGCTATAGTAGCAGTATCTCTATTTTCTAAAAAAAAAAAAATAATAAAAAAATGAAGCCAGTTGATGAATGGAAGCATTTAGAGAATCAGAAGGCAGCTGACCTGCTTTGAAATATCACACCCTTCTCTGCTGTAAGATGTGCAAGCAAACAGCAAAGCAGACACAAAAGAAGATTAGACATCCAAGTGATTCTATTACTAGAAGGATAGGGGCACTTAATCTCGTGTCATACAACAGTCTTTCATCAAACAGTGAGCTGGGTATTTCACCAAAGGTGCCTTCTTTATCTGATGTCACAGCTGCTCAGGACTTCTTTTGTGATGGTACAAGCAGGGCCTGCTCCTCACACCTCTCTCAGCTGATGATAATCATGGGCATGATTGGGCAGTACCTAAATCACAGGATCACAGAATGGCTTGGGTTCTGCTGGGGGCTGGGTTTCTGCTGTTCTTTCCTTGTTACCTGTGGAATTTCTTCCCACTGAGTTGCTAAGAAGCACTGATGGCTGGGTGCTTGAGAGGAGCTCCTTTGGTTTTTGGGAGCTTCTCTGGGGGGCAGGCAGAGATACCACGATGTGAAAAATGTGCATTTTATGATTGGCTTTTTGCAAATATTCAAATGAATATTATATATGTTACATCAGAAACTTATGCTGTATTAATTTTCTTAAGTAGTGTGGTAAATATAGTTGGAGGTTATAACATAATGTTAAAATAGAAACTGTGCTATGTAGGATACTTTCTTCTAAAGAAAGAACTCACACCAGGGTAGCAGCCACAGGACACCTGAATCTTTCAGAGAAAGAATTTATTGCCCCATTATCAGAATGAAACGAACTTCTTCCTGCCTTGCTCATTTCTGAAGACGTGGTTAGGATTAAGAGGAAGAAGTTGGCACTGCCCAGCCAGAATCCTGGGTTTGAATGGAATTGATGCATCATGGATGAGGTGTGGGAATGTGCAACAGGCTGCTGCTTTTAAGGGTTAATCCTCTGTTAACGTGGGGCCTTTTTGGGCTTATGTTGCCCAGAAAAAGGTACCCAGACTGTCCATAACTCTTTGTTTTTATTGTCTCCTATTGTCCTAAATCCTAATTGTCCAAATTATTATTACTCTAATTATATTGCCATTTTTATAACCATTTTATTACTATTAAAACAAGTGACTGGCATTTTTCACACTTTGGTGCTTGCATTACCATTCACAAACTCTTTCATGTAAGGCCCTGTCAGGCAATGGTGAAGCCCCTTCCTACCTTCCAGACAAGACATATGGACCCTTAACTCAACCACATTTTCAGAAAGAGGTATCATATAGAAAGTATTTTAGATATTTAATATTTCCATATTCATTTGCATGCAAAATTTTGTCTCAGTACTTAAACAAGAGTAATAGAATCAGCACTGTGAAGGTGCTTTAAACAAATTTTATGTCTTCTTATGTAAGAAAGTCATAAGCTGTGCTGGAAACCCATGTGTGTTGATAGAATTGTAATTATAGGAAGTGTAACAATGAAACAATGAGGTTTAAATATTTCTATACCAAAAGCATTCCTGTTACAATGGTAGCAAGTGGGAATGATATGTATCCAAACACAAGTCTTGTGTCATTTCATTACAGCAGTTTCTGGTCTTGCTGCTTTCAGTGCCTAAATTCACCAGTGATCCTGGCATTGTGTACAAGTTTACACATCCCTTTGGAACTGGTGTTTGGGTTTTTCTCTTGCTGGTTTGTTTGGTTTATGTCTGACAGTTTTACCTTCATTTCAAACTTGTACAGCTTTACAGCCACGTGAAAACTGAAATACCTCATCCTGTTACATCTAAGTTTAAGGATGTCATAATCTTTATGGCTGACATCATGTTGTAAACTCATAGAGCTCTAACTCTGAAAGAGCAGGATCAAAACAACAATCCACAATTAAAATATTTAAGACTATTAGCATCACAATTTTGGTTCCAGGCCCAGTATTTTGCTTAGGATAGTCTGGCTGTATGCAAAAAAAAATATAAAAAATCTTGCTTCATGAAAGGTGCTACACATGTTTTGTAAGATCCATATAATCTACAGCAAAGAGATTTAAGTCTTCCATTTTTAAAGATTTGGGATTAATTAACAAGAAAATATTTTTAGCAATCTACTAGATGCGAAATTGCTTTTGAGAGTGGCAGGAAAGCAAAAGCTTTCAGAAGAGAACCAAAAATGGTGCAGCACTTCTTTCCACTCCATGGAAACTCACTAGCACTAGTTTCACCAGTTTCAATAAAACCAGTGGAGAATCCAGAGTTTCTACTCAATAACTGCAATTTCATATCAACTAAGAAAGGATGAAACATTCAGGTACCCTTGTGCTGTTCTCTTCTCCCCCTTGGCCCTCCTTGTCCTCCAAATTGTTAAATGTGAACTCATCTTCTAATCAGAAATTCCACAGAAATTACAGCATACTACTCCCACACCCTTCACTTGAGCAACTTAAAATATTCCTGTTAGCACAAGCAGAAGAGGGAAAGGCTGGCATAATATGATCATTCCACACACAGCTGGTAAAATTACAAATACCTCAGAGAAAGACAAATACACAGAACAAAGTTATTTTAAAAATGGTTCTGTGCTCAGTTCTGCAAGCCCTTTTTATTCTGTGCACAGAGAAATCCCAGATGTTTTCTCCAACCATAATTTCAATGCAATGATAATCCTCTAATGGATGAGTACAGACTCACTGAGTCTGCAGTGCTTCAAAAGTTTATCTGACAAGTTTTACTTTTACTTCCAGCATGCCAAATCTTCTTGCAAAGCCTCTGGCAAGTCATGACTTGATGCAAAAAGAAAAGCTTCAAAGCAATTTGAATCTCCCATGAAAGCAGGGACAGGTAATTCTCTGCATTAGTTGGATGATTCATGAAAAAGATCTTTAGCAAGATTCAGATTATATATGAGCAAGTAACACAGTCTAAAAATCTGTATTATCTCCCTAAAATGAAGGCTGGAATGATCATTTATCTATGAGGGAAAAAACCCACAGAAATATTATCTTTTTCTTATACTCTTCAGAAAGCTGCTTATAGAAATCCTATTTTCTCAGAGATCACCTGTGACAGCTCTAATAAAAGGAAAAGTCAAACATTCACATTTAAAACATGGGGCTTGATTTAGGAGATAGGAAATGCCAAAACCAGAACTGCAACAGGATTTCCACACCCCTACTGACATTACTCACACAAGGTCCCTGAGCTCCTGAATTTTCAGCATACAGAGATTTAGGCAGCTGGGTGGTATTGAAGCTGGGCTAATTAAAACCTGCAGGTTGGGAGAGCTCTCTAAGCTCATACTCCAGGGCTCACATCAGCCTCAAATTTGTGTCTCTGGCAGATGTGGCTACTGCAGCACACCTCAGCATCCTCTGGGGGGAAAAGGGACCTTGTGTCTGATTCTTCTGAGCAGCTGCAGCAGCCACATGTGCCACCAGCAGTCTGTAAAAGTGGGGCCACAGCAGCTCTCTCCATCCCCCTCCTCTGCCCTGCTCCTGCAGACCTTATCCACAGGGATCAGGGCTCCAAGTCAGGGCTTCCACTCCACACTCACATGGCATTGATGCCAGGACAGCTGGGATTCCTGCCAGCTGCCACAGCCTTGTTCTCATAGAAATAGTACATTTATAAAATCTCATGGCTTTAAAACACACCTGAAGCAGGGAATATAGCAAGGATCCCTGACAGACTTGAGAAGACACATTGGCATTTTAAAGACAGAGCACTTCAAGGGAGCAGCTTGGACCTTCCACCTCCATATTCTAAAACAGAAATCAGAATATTCTCATTTGTTACATTTCAAAGCCAAGCAAAGGAGACGCTGGAGAACTGTAAAAACAACCATCAGGGTTTCAGCTCCCAAACATCTCTGAGGATATCATGTTAAAAACAGAACCTTAAGTACAAAACACCAGCTGAGCAGAGAAAAACTGTGCAGAAAACAGAAACAAAATGTTGTTTCACAGAGCACCCATGAGCACTCACAACCACAGAGCAGATGTAGGTATCTATAACAGCACCATGAAGACAGAGCATGAAGCTTCATGCACCTGAATTTCAGTGTCTCTGCAGAGTTTCTGTCCACACTAATCCAGCAGCCTGCTAGTGAGCTGTTCATCCAGTTCCTACAAGGAAGGAGCCCAGAAGTTTCTAAAGAGGCTACAGCTGGCACTGCCAGGCCAAGGGCAGCACAGAGAGATACCTCTGGAGACAGCTAAATGGAAAATGATGCAGCAGATGAATAAAAAGGGACTTGCCTCAGAGGAATGGGGTTAGTTTTCACAATATGAAGTTAGTTGTCACTTTTGCATTAGTCAGAAATTAAACTTGATTAATTTTGTTAATTGTGGACCAGTCAATCCCCTCACTGCTCTGGACTCGGGGACAATCCCAAGATACCACAGAGCCCAGCCTCCAATCTCCAGGCCAAGTGTGGCTGACAACATAATCTTATGGCTGCAGGTAGTGAGGACAGCCATTAACCAGCTACAAGGGATTCATGTCCCCCTGTGTCCCCTTCCACATTCCTTAATGCATTAAGAGCTGAGAATCAAGTTCCTGGGCTGCTCCAAAGACAAACCAGGATCCTCCATCACCCTCAGGAGGCAGCTAAGCCATCTTCAAACTGCCACTGCTGTCTCAAGATCCGAGCCCCATATTTGCTTTTTTAAATCACCATGGATTTTCTTGATACATCATGTCTAACATTCAGATAGATGACATCAGCTTATCCCACCACTCAGGAACACCTTCACAGGGTAACATCGGTGACAAGACCTTTCTGTTGAAGCCAGAATTAAAGTAAACTGCTTCTGGGTCTTGTCTTGGGCAAGAAAGCAACTCTCTGCCTGATGTGATGCCAGAGAGAGTGAGAGCCCAGCACCAAGCTGATCTCACACATCACACAATTCCCAGCAGCTGTGTCTAGGTCTTGCTTTATGTTGCTTTTCAGGTGTATTTACCTCTATTCTGGTCACACAGATAAAAATCACTCATTAGTACTGAAGTGGGCATAACAGGCTGGCAGGAGAGACCTCAGCTGGCACCCCTGCACAGCTGCAGGCTGCCTGTGCCACCCCAAAGTGACACCAGAGTGGCACAAATGAAGCACTGAGTGCAGAACCTGGAGCAGAACAGCTCTCCCCACCCCTGCTCAGCCCATATATCCTCTGCTCAAACACTGCACTAAACCCCCCACTCCTGCCACAAAGGCTGTGTGACATTATGCAGAAATAACAAATGTCCACAAAAATTATCTTTTTCAGAGGAAAATGCAAACTTTTCTAGCTTAGCAATGAGGGAATTTGTGGAGGGCATGGAAGTCACAGCTCCGCTCCTGACTAATTTTTTAACCTTCTCTTGAAGACTTCTTTCATGTGAACTACAGAAATTGTCAGGATTGAAGGAAAAGGAATCCAGGTCAATTCCCTTCCCAACTGCAAAGCTATCATTGACTCTCACTCTGTGGCCAAATAAAACTTTCCTTGTTTCTGTCAAAAGAAACAATCTCAAATCTGCCATGCCATTCCCATTGTATACACCCGAAGAAACAGAGCAATCTAGATGACAATCAGGAAAATGGAAGATAAATTTTAAAAAAGAAACCTCATTCTGAAGAAAACAGAATCATTCCATATCCAGCAATGAAATCCAGTTACCTTAATAAGGCCAAAGCAGCATTCCTCAGCTCTGCCCACTGCACCCTGACCCCAGTGACATAAATCCTCAGTGGAAGAACTGGCAAGAACACAATTAGAAGGGAGCTGGATATATTCAAAGCACAAAAAAAGTTCATTTTAATAATAGGAATAATACACCATATCAAGGTGTAGTCAATAGAATCAACACCATTAAGTCTTCAGTAGATTGTCCTTGAAATACCTACACCTCCAGTGTTGCTTGAAAATTTACAGCAAATTAAGTCTTCCAGCTGAAATAACTCTATTAAGGTTTCTTTAGTGTGCTCATCCCTAAGCATGGAAGAACATGAAAGTTAAATCCCAATTAATCTGCACTGCCATGCAGCCATCTAGAATGACTTGAGAAGTCACAGTCTAAGGAGGAAAAATAATGGGATTAATCCTGTCTCTCTTACCTATGCAAGTAGTTGCTTCCACTGCAATTAACTGCACTGGGACAGCAGAGCTCTGTGCTTGTACACAGACAGGGAACACAGTGGAGCAAGGGCTGAGTGTTCCCAGGGCTGCTGCCTGCTGCTCATCTGTTTCTCAGCAGAATAAATATGCTGCAACGAGTGATAAACATGCCTAATTGCTTTGGAGCTTGAGGGAAATAGGCTGAGGGGATTTAGCCATTAATTATTCCCAAAAGGGAAGTACCTCAGGAGTAAGAGACATGGTGGAGCAGCCATTGAAATCCTGGTGAGCTGACTGTATGGAACTCAGCTGGAGTTAGCCAGCCAGGCTGCAAAAGACAGAAGACATCCTTCCTTGTGTTTGAGATCAAGAAAGAAAGGGGAGATAAGAAACACGACATTTCCTTACTCATATCTTTCCTAGGCTAAAATTCAGAATTTTCGAGGTGGACCTAGTTCCCAAGCTCAAAACATGCAGTTTCTTAGAGCAAACCATTCCACCCTAACACCTGACACAGGGACTGAGTGCATCCCACACTGGAGACCTCTCCCTCGCCCAGCTGAGCACAGACAGCCATCAGATATCCAACTGTGGGACAGCTAATATACCTCAAGTAAACCCACACAGCAAATCATTCTAAGCAGCAGAATGAAAGATAATGGAAGCAGCTCTTCTGTCACAAATTTTCCCAAAAGTCCATGCAGTGCCTGATATTCCACTGATAAGAGCAGAGGCAGCAGCTTGCAAGGATGGAGGACCAAAGTCCTACTAGGACAGAGACATCTTAGTAACCACCCATCAACCTTAACTAAAAATTCAGCTACTCCAGAAATGAACAGTGTGTTACAGCTCCAGTTTAGATCTAGCCACTGTCTTAAACCTCTTCAGAA